>OZ030010.1:61446914-61674414 GCA_964023405.1 Apodemus agrarius | reverse complement strand
TTTGAGTTTGGTGGTATTGTTCGTGTTATGTTTTTTCTTTTGGCAGCAAGCTTTGGGGCTTCCTTGTATACTGAGGGGGCTCAGACCTTCATCCATCTATTCCCAGTGCTTGAAAAGTCATTACTACTCTAAGATTCCTCAAGTTTGAAATAAAGAGACCCTAATGTGATTATATCAGAAACAGCTCCTTGGTGCTCTTTTGGGGTTCACAGATGCTTCCAGGCACAACAGGAGGGGGTAGTGTCTGGTTGTTAGCTGTCTGGCTTCAAATCCTGGACTCCTTACTACAGTGCTCAGCTTTCAGACAAGCATAGGCACTTGGCAGTGATTTCATTTGCATCTTAATATAGCTGTTGAGGACCTGGACTCTAAGGTCAAATTGATTTAGATTTCAATTCCACTCCTGACCCTTTTGAATTCCTATGTGACCATCTTGAGCACAGACTAAAGCTAATAATGTACATAGCTCTCTAACACGCACTACATTCTCTCAAAATAAGGAGACGTACACATGAGGTTGTGTGTGTGTGTGTGTGTGTGTGTGTGTGAGAGAGAGAGAGAGAGAGAGAGAGAGAGACAGAGACAGAGTCAGAGACAGAGATAGACAGAGACAGAGACAGAGAGAGCTGGAGACAATAGCCTGAGTCAAATGTTGGAAAACTCAGCCCACCTTGGGCCATCCAATGCCTTAGTACTCATGGGAATATCATGAAGAATAAAGATACAAAACTTCATGTGTCTCAACGCTCGCTATGCAAATGGCAGATGATCATCTCTGATGAACCTCCAGCCAACTGGAGAGGGGAGCTGGGAAGGGGAGCAGTTGAAAGCCATTATGTCAGGCTCGATCGATGTCAATCCAGATGTATGACTTCTCGGGCTTACTAGGTCTTAGTCAGAGCTGTCATGTGAGGAAAGGGCAGTGGGGGGGGCAGATGAGTGAGCACAGCAACGTCACCATGCTGTCAAACCTGTTTCTCAGCCCCTCACACAGCAGTGAGCACACCAGAGATGCTCTACTGATTAGATAATCCTTACGCTCCAGGGAGAGGAGAAAGAAGAAAGAGAGTGAGAGAAAGAGAGAAAGAGAGAGAGAAAGAAAGAAGGAAGGAAGGAAGGAAGGAAGGAAGGAAGGAAGGAAGGAAGAGAAAAAAGAGAAAAGAGGTGGAGACAAAGACATAGAAAGTCATCAACAGTCTAATGAGGATAAGGCAGGCTCAGAGAAGGCTGGTGCTGGCGGGTGAGGTGCCTTCAGAGGCAGGCAGAGTGGTTTCCATGGAGAGTTCTTGTGTGAACTGAGATCCGGACAACCAAAAGGAGCTCCGCACCATCACTAAAGCTTGCCTACACCACAGGGCTGCTAATGGACTCTCACCATAGCACAAGCTGGCCTTAAACTCACAGCCGTCCTTCTGCCTCAGGCTCCCTAGTGCCTGAATTGCAGGCACTTACCAGGATTCTTAACCTCGGCTGGTGACCCTACTGTGAGTCCTCCTTCTTTCTGTCACACCTGACCTCCTTGGCCTTCTGCCCTGTTATGACAAAGAAAGAAGACCCTCCGAAACAGACTTTTAATTTTTTTTATTTGTTTACATGCTTTTTAGTTTCTTGTTAACTTGTCACAGCCAGGTTATCTAAATTCTAAAGAGATTCTAAATTGAGGAAATAATGCCATTATATTGCTATTTTATTTGATTAATGATTGATGATGTACAGCCAAACTCACTGTGGGTAGCACTACGTCTAGGCAAGGGGTCCTGACTTATAGAAAGAGTAAACTGAGGGAGGTGTGGAGAGCAAGCCAGTAGGCCTCATTTTGTCCTTGTCTCTGCTTCCAGCTTCCCTGCGTTCCTGCCCTGACTTCCCTCAGTGAGTGCATTAATTACTTTTCTGTTGCTGTGATAAAATACCATGGCCAAGGCAATTTATAGAAGAAAGCATTTGATTGGACTTGCAGTTTCAGAGGGTTAGAATCCATAATGGCAAGAGGCAACTGAAGCATCAAGCAGAGAGCTCACATCTTGAACTGCAAGAATGAAGCAGAGAGAGAAAGAGGGCACTGGAAATGGTGTGAGCTTGAGAAACCTCAAGGCCCCTCAAGGCCCAATGCCAATGATGTACTTCCTCCAGCAAGGCCACACCTAGATTTCTTCAGTGCCACCAATGGGGATGGTGGTGGTGGTGGTGGTGGTGGTGGTGGTGGTGGTGGTGTGTGTGTGTGTGTGTGTGTGTGTGTGAGAGAGAGAGAGAGAGAGAGAGAGAGAGAGAGAGAGAGAGAGAGATCTCACAGTGTGTGAGCCTGTGGGAGACATTCTCATTGAAATCGCCATAGTGACAGGCTCTGATAAAGAAATATAAAGCAAAAAAAAAAAAAATCTTTCTTCCCCAAATTGCTTTGAATTGCTGTGTTGGTTAGTTTTGTTTGTTTGTTTCATCAACCTTACACAAGTTAGGGTCGTATTTTGGAAGAGGGTACTTCAATTGAGAAATTCTCCCCCGTCAGAGTGGCTGATAGGCAAGCCTATGATATCTTTTATTGATTAATAATTGATGTTAAGAGTGCTGAGCCTACTAGGGTCTGGGCTGCCCCTGACCAACTTGATGAGCGATCCATTGGAAGTAAGCCAGCAAAGCAGCACCCCTGCACAGCCCCTGCCTAGCTTGAGTACCTGTCCTGAGTTCCTTCAATGACGGACAAAACTCAAGAGGCATAAGCTACACAAATTCTTTCACAATCAACTTGACTTTAGTCATGATCACAGCAACCAGACTAGAGCAGCTATGGCGTTTATCACAGCATTAAAGAAACCTAACCGGGATAATTTGTTTGGTCTTTTCTTTTCTCAAAGATTTATTTGTGTATGTGAGTTTTGTGTCTGTATGTGCACCTGCATTCCAGAAAGAGGAGTCAGATCCCTTTCGAGATTGTTGTGAGCCATCATATGGTTGCTGGGATTCGAACTCTGGAAGAATAGCTAATACTCTTAACCACTGAGCCATCTCTCCAGCCCTGGTCTTGTTTTTTTGAGAAAGAGTCTCATATAGCCCAGGCTGGCCTCAAATTCACTATATAGCGCGGGTTGACCAACTCTTGATCCTCTTATCTCCATCTCCCGAGTGCTAGAACAACAGGCATCTGGACCTTCAACCTTGAGCTTTGGAGCCTCCATAACCGTGAGCAAAATAAACTTCTCTTCTTAATGATTGGTTCCAGTGTGGGGTAATCTGTCACTGCAGCAGAAGAGCACATCAAGATAACTCGCTAGTGCACAGTAGGTACTAAGAATGTATACTTCTTTTCTTTCCCATCCTTGCCAATGTTTCAAAACGCTGACAACTTGTTTGTTTGTTTGTTTTTGATAATGTATATCCAGCATAGAAAATATGGACTGCATTGTGATGTTGAATAACAGTCCCCCTCCTGCAGGCCCAAACTGACCCTGTCTCCACCCTTTTGTGCATTTCCTGTCAAGCTTCTCTGTGTTTTTCTTGTCAATTTCCCTCCTGAAAAGGGCCTTAGTTAGCTATACTTTAGATACCAGAAAGTTCTTTTTTAAAAAAAAAAAAAGTATGCAATGAGGTGGTGGATTACTACATTCACAAAGATGTACGATCATCACCACTGTCTAAATTTACAGTATTTTATCCCCCCAAGAGGAAATCTTGTATCCACTAGCAGCCACTTCTACTTGCTGAGAAGTAGAAGTCACTCCAGTCTCAGCTCTACATAACCACGCCTTCTGCCTCTATCAATTTGCCTATTCTGAATATTGACTATAAACGGAGTCATACCTTTCGTGTCTGGCTTCACTTAGAAAGAGTTCAAGGCTCCTCCGGGCTGTGGCATATATCCGCATTTCATTTTTCCTCGCAGTCAAATATAATATCCTGTTGTCGGGATATACTACATTCCACTCGCTCATTTCTTTTCAGTAGACGGACGTTTGGATTGTTTTCTTCTTGTTATGAATAGTGCTGCCATGAACGTTTGTGTTTAAGCTTTTGCATCAACATGTATTTTCATTTCTCTTAGGAGCGGAGTTTCAATGTCACAGGGTAATTGTGTTTAAGATTTTGGAGGACAGGAAGACAGCCTCTTTCTTTCTTTCTTCGTGGGTCTGGTGATGCTGCGATACAGTCCACTGCACTAGCTTCCTGAAACATTTGCTTTCCCCACTGGTTGCTTGGTGAGAACTGTTTTTTTTTTTTTTAAATCATCCTCTCAAAAATTACATTGGCTCAATGATGCATGTTCTAAGCCTTGGGCACAGAAATCAGAATACAAGTATGTCAGACAGCACAGAAGGAAACTAGACACAGCTGGCTTCATTGCGTGTGACCTGAGTGATCATAGAGAGTTAGGCCAAATGCTGAGAGAGCACAGAGGGAAAAGAGTCAAATTTCCTGTGGTGGGCTAAGGACCGCTTCCGAAGAAAGGAGACCCAAGCTTAGCCTGGCAGGGTGAGTGCGGGCTTCTGGAAGAGATGGAGGAGGGAAGGCAGGAAGATTGCAAACTCTGTGCGGCAGCACACATATTTAATTGCAGCATTCGGGAGGCAGAGGCACGCGGCTCTCTGTGAGTTTAAGGCCTGGTTTACATTGTGAGTTCAAGGCCAGCCGAGACTCCACAATGGGCCTCTGTCTCAAGCAAAGACAGCCACGATGAGGACTTACAAAAGCAAGGAGGACTGAAGTGAATGATTTCCAAGATGCGACTCATAGCTTGGCATGGCCAGAGTCCCAATTTTTTTTTCAGAAAGAGCCAGTTAGGACATTGGCAGTGTAAGGTGAGATGATGTTGTCAAGGCATCCAAGTGACTCATGAAGAAGTCACAACATAATCCATTTAGCTTTAGAAAGATTACGCCCAGGAGTGACATTGTTGACTTTGCTGAATGTATGACACCCTTTTAAACAAAAGTAGTGTGTGTGGCTAAAAATCAAAAAGCAAACATGTTTATGATGACAACCAACGGTCTCCTTTGCCCTGTCATTTCTCTGGTCAAGCCTTCCCTTCTTTCAGCTGCTTCTCTTGGTAAAGAGTCTCTTCATTTAGTTCTACTAATATGCGTACGCTGCTGCCTCTCAATATGTCAGTTGGTGCTATAACCTCTACTGCTGCTGTCTTCTCAGTGTGTACCTTCTCTTTAGGTCCTTCACTGGCTTTACGCATAGCTTCCTATAGTATACTCAGGCCTATGTTTCTTGTCTTGTCAATCCTAGACGGTATGCCATGACGCCTCCATTCTGAGATAAGAATACTGGGCAGCTTGGTGTACTTCTGCAATCATAGTTAAATCACCCATGGCTTCTCATTCGGTTGAGTTGAAAAGTTTGAAAAGAAGGAGCTGGATATATGGCTCAGTGCTTAAGATAACTTGCTGCTATTGCAGGGAACCAGAGGACCAGGGTTCAAATCCCAGCATCCACGTTGTGGCTCACAACCATCTCCAACTCCAGTTCCAGGGGATCCGACATTGTCTTCTGACTTCTGTGACTTCGGTGAGCTCCCGGCACCCACGTGGTGTTCAGGCAAAACACTCATACACATGAAATAAATAAATCTTTAAAAATTGAAAATCAACAGTAGCTGCAGGATCAAGGCTTTAGATCATAACCCTTTCATAACACAGATGCATCTCCAAACCTTACACAGTGTTTTGTTTCCTTCGAATTTCTCTTCTCATTTAAAATCTACATGTTAACAGCTTCTTTTTGTTATGATATGTTTTTGTTTTTGTTTTTTGAGATGTTCTCAATATATAGTCCAGACTGGCCTACAACTATTCACTGTGGCTCGGGCAGCCTCTAGTTTATAGTCTTCCTGCCTCAGCTTTCAAGTGCTGCTTCAAAGAGTGTAAGCTTCATCATACAGGTCACGACCAGACAGTATTATTTTTTTAAGATGTATTTATTTATTATATGTAAGTACACTGTAACTGTCTTCAGAAACCCCAGAAGAGGGCATCAGATCTCCTTACAGATGGTTGTGAGTCATCATGTAGTTGCTCGGATTCGAACTCAGGACCTCCGGGAGAGCAGTCAGTGCTCTTAACCACTGAGCCATCTCTCCAGCCCCTAGACAGTATTATTTTATATGAGTATGCAATATTTTATTTATCCATTCATTCATTCATTAATGGTCATCACTAATGGTCTTTGTCTGATTTTTGCTAGCATGAGTAATGATGTTATAAACATTTGTATAAGAACATCTGAACATGGGTCTTCTTTCTCTGAGGAACATAAGAAGCGGGACTTCTAGGTCAAATAGTAATTCTAGATTTAACTTACAAAGTAGCTGCCAATTGCCTCCAGGCTGCTTCATGTTACGTTGCATCTACTAGGTAGGTCCCAGTATTTCCATGTCTTCATGTCTTTGTCAGCCTCCCCCTCCCTCCCCCCACCCCCCACCCCCCCACCCCCGCCTCTGTGTGTGTGTGTGTGTGTATACTTCTTTGTATATTTGCAGATGCATCTGTCTGTGTATCTAAATGGAATATGACAAATTCCAGGGTCATTCCTTTCCAAAGCCATCTACTTTTTTTGTTTATTTAGTTTTGGAGACAGCATCTTTCACTGGCCTGGGATTCATCAAGTAGCTTTGACTAGGTGGCCAGGCAGGCCCAAGAATGTGCTTATCTTCACATCCCGTGCCCTGGGAGGACAAGGCTACCCCAGCACACTTGGCGTTTCTCCACGTGTGTTCTAGGGCTCAAACCCAGGTCCTCCTGCTTGCCAGGCAAATCGGAGCCGGAGCCGTCTTCCCAATGCAGCTTTTGTGGGTTTTGGTTTTTCAAATTATAATCAGTCTAGAGGAGATGACGTAATAGCTCTTTAGCTCGTGTTTGAATGACCCCCAAGGACTAATGACCTCAAACACCTTTTCATGGACTTGTTGGTAATTTTTCTATCTTCTCTGAAAAGCAAACAGACATGCCCCCCCCCCACTTTGGACCATGAGCTTACTGAGAAAGAGGCCGTAAAACACACCTCTGTAACCTCAGCTCCTAACACAAGGCAGGCGTAGAGCAGGCACTCAGAACACATTTGGAGGTAGCGAGGAAACTAGAAGAGGGTTTTAAAGAAGGCGGAGGGAGCCAGGCTGCCTTAACCCCCGCAGCTTTAAGAACCGGTGCTGCATTCCCATATCATAGTGGGCTGTTCGGTGACTGGCAAAGTTGGGGTGCACTGGGGAGCAGCTTGGAACTTTGTGATTTCCTTAGAGAGACCCACATGGACCTGCTTCAAGCGGAGCACCAAGCTGCTGACCTTTGGGGTCCTAGAAAGAGATTAAGAAGGAGCAGGTCCTGTACGGGGCCTCCATCTGGAAGCCTTCCATACGCCTTTCATTTCTTTACACTCTCTAGTGACTCTCCACCCTGAAGCTCTAGTATAGAACATAACGTGAATACTCTTCACCCTTGATCTGGGTAAGTCTCCCTGTATGCTGTCTGGGGCCATTTCTTTATAGAAAAGTTCCTTGGCATGTCCAAGTCGCACAGTCTGAACGAGTCCTCTCATTGGTCTCCCTCAAAACCTATTCCTCCTCATGTGTGTGCACACGTGTGCATGCATGCATGCATGTGAGTATGTGCATGTGCGTGTGCATGTGTGTGTGTGTGTGTGTGTGTGTGTGTGTGTGTTTTCAGAGGGATCATTCTGAAGTGTTTGCCTAATGTCTGTCTCTCCTAGTAGGTCAAAACTACATAAGGCAAAATGTTAAAATGCCCAGTCTTTAACACAATGTTCGGCACATAGCAGGCTCAATAAATAAATGTTTATTAAATAAAAGGAATAATTATTAAGAGACAAAAAAGCCCTGACTTTCTTTTTCGTTCCACTAGCTCATTCTGCCTTTATGCTGAATATTACACCTAGCAACCAGGTAGAGCTCTGTGAACGTTAGTTTCTTCTGTCTCTGTCTCTCTGTTTCTCTCTCTCTCCCTCTCCTCCTTCCCATCCCACCCCTCCCCTCTCCCCCTCTCCTCTCCCTCTCTCCCTCTCCTCTTCTCCCCCTCCCTCTCCCCTCCCCTCCCCCCTCTTTCTTCCCCTTCCCCTCTCCTCTCCCGGTCCCCTCTCCTCTTCTTCCTCTCCCCCTCTCCCTCTCTCTCTCCTCCCCCTTCCCCTCTTCTCTCCCCCTCCCCCTCTCCTCTCCCCCTCTTCCTCTCCACTTCTCCCCTCCCCCTCTCCTCTCCCCCCTCCTCTCCCCCTCTTCCTCTCCTCTTCTCCCCTCCCCTCTCCCTCTTCTCCCCTCCCCTCTCCCTCTTCTCCCCCTCTCCTCCCCCTCTTCTCTCTCTCTCCCTCTCCCTCTCCTTTCCCTCTTCTTCTCTTCTCCCTCTCCCTCTCCCTGTCCCTCTCTCTCCTGCATCTCCTTGATCCTTTCACCCTCCATCCCCACTTCCTCCTTCCTCCCTCATTCCACTGCTAACCAAATGTCCAGGGAACTGCTACCTGTAAATGTGACATTGGTTAGGCAGAATGATCTGTTGCTTAGTGAGTCCACCTGAGCCAGAGGCATAAGGTTTGAAGGACTCAGTACACACCAGTGGCTGTCTATCTCTATCTAATATGGAAACGAAATACACAAAAATGTTAACAATAGTTACATTGGGTGAGTACGGGTATTGTATGATTTTTTTCCTTCTCTGTAATCATCAATACTTGTTGACTCTGGTACATTAAATCCATGAAATTAAAAAGCAGTGTCTTGGGATCTACTCTGACTGAAACTTAATGGCACTGTACTTAGTGGAAGACACTAGTCGCAGAAAGCCATCTATTCAAAGACACCATATCTAGGAAGTTTTTAGAGTGGGCTCTATAGTTGGAAAACACATCAGAATTGTCTGGAGCTAAAGGGTCTGGGGGCTGGAGGGGCTAAAGGATGTAAGGTTTCCATGGGAGGACATGAACACCTTCTTGAATGTTGTGTTGGCTGCTTTTGTCAACATATCTAGAAAGAGGGAACCTGAACTAAGAAAATGCCTGTGACGGTCCGAATGACAGCTGTCCCATCGAGCCCCACAGCTTCATATGCTGGAAGACTTGGTCCTCAGCTGGTGGAGCTATTTGGGGAGGATTAGGGAGGGACATTCTTGGAAGAGGTGTGTAACTGGGGGCTGACCGAGGTTTCAAAAGCCCACACCATTCCCACTTAACTCTCTCTCTCTCTCTGTGTCTCTATCTGTATGTGTCTGTCTCTGTCTCTCTGTCTGTCTGTCTCTGCCTTATGATTATGAATCGGATGTAAGCTCTCAGCTGCTGCGCCCGTGCCAATCCTGCCTGCCTGCTGCCACGCTCCCTCACGATAGTTGTCACTCTAACTCTTTACAACCATGAGCCGCAAATTAAACTTTTTTTCATTTATAACTTGCATTGGTGGTAGTGTTTTGTCATGGCAATAGAAAAGTTCCTAAGACAATGCCCCCATAAGATTAGCTCATGGACAAATCTCTGGGCCATTTTCTTGATTAATGATTGATGTGGGTGGGCCCCAACCCTCTGGATGCAGTGCTATCACTGGGTTGATTTTCCTGGGTGCTACAAGAAATCAGGCTGAGCAAAGCAGTAAGCACCTCTTCTCCATGCCTTCCATTAAAGCTCCTGCTCTCAGGTTCCTGGTGTGCTTGAGTTCCTTCCCTGTCTTCCATGAATGGCCTCTAACTCAGGATGTGTAAGGCAAGAAAACCCTTTTCTTTCCAAGGTGCTTCTGACTGCCTTTATCAGAGCCATAGAAACCCAACTAGAAAAACTGGGATGTGTACTGAACTCTGCAAATATAATAAAGACCATGAAATGGAATTCTTTCGATTTACAAAGGTTATATCACATGGTATGTGAATTATATATAAAAATTACTATTTTAAAAGGCCAAGGAATTGAAATTTTAAAATATGTGCTGCGCTTAGAATCTGAGAGAATGTACTGAAAATTTTGATGTAGTTTTCACTGTATAATTTTTCAATAAGGAAAGGTTATAAGCATGGGGAAGAATGGCAAGAAAGAACATACCAGTACGGGAGAGAGACAGCAGGAAGGCTACCCGATCCCGGTGCCCCCATCTTCCTGGCTGCAGCAGGCGTCCTTGTAGCCGGATTCCACAGATAAGGGCAGGGATCTGCACACTCACATGTCTCCTGCTCACAGGCCCGGAGACAGCCTTCGTTCCCAAGACTCCTGCATATCCGACCAGTGTGCACTCCACATCCACCTCTGTCCTGTGTGACTTCCGAAGACGAGTTTGTCTGTCACCTGAAAAGTAGGCAGATTCAGAACAGTATGGAATGACTCTAGGCTAGGGAATCAGGTACAAGTTTTGAGGAAACACTTCCAACTGCTTGATTCTTGAGAGGAGGGGTAGAGATTATATACACATATAAACAATTATATATATATGATATATATATATATCATATGTATAATATATATGATACAAAGATATATAAATAAAATCTCACACAAACTCTGGTGGTCATTGTTTTAAAAATCAGACGTTTTGTCACTCTGCTTTATGTCAAAGTGCCCAGGCGATATGAAACTTTCCAGAAGATAAGAGAAGAAGTCAGTGTGCCGGAAGAGGTGCTGGTGAGCAGAGGAAAATATTCCAGCTATGCAAACAAGCACAAGGCCACACATTTAGGATCCACAAGAAATCAGATAACAAGTAGCAATCCCTTATCCTTACTTGATTCTCCTCCCCCCCCCGCCCCCCAGCTGTTCATGTTTGTGGTAGCCACAGGCTGGAACGAGGCTGCAGTTCTGGGAAGGGTAAACACATAATAATATTATATATTAAATTTATATTATACATATATATTCATTGAATTATGTAGACAGAGCCAGAAAGATGAATGCCTAATAAAGTGCCACCAGACCTGGCTAGCCTCCACCACAAGCATGTGTGCATATATGCATGTTCATGTTTTCATGTGTTAAATACACATATGCATGTGTGTACAGATGCCAGAACACAACATCCAGTGTCATTACCTCAAAAGGCCATCCACCTATATTCAGGTTCAACCCCAATTCTCCAGATCAGGATGTACTATTCTAGCATAAATCACTGTGCAACATCTTGTATAGTTGTGTGTGTTTGTCTGCATGAAGAAGGTCAGTGATATTTTGGGCGACCCTGCCCAGTGATGTGACATGGTCAAACTCTAGGAGATGCTTCAAAGGCACATACAGGCTTTGGATAAGGCCACCATCATAGCAGTGCCCACTATGGGAAAGAATGCCTCATCTAGACCCAAACTGGGAAGGGTAAGAGGTATCACTGTTCCTTTGTGGGTATGGTGACTTCTCCCAAGATGACCTGAGCACTTTCTCGAGGATGCAAGGGACTTAGAGTGCTGACTCTCAGTCTGGCCTCTCTCTTCTAACTTCACTTCTATTATTGAGGCTTTAGAGTCCTCGGCTATGATATGGGGATAATGTCACTGCCCCATAGAATAGCTGCAAGTTACTAACAAGAAGCTACTTAGTCAGGCATGGTGGAAACTGTCTCGGTACGCATGGTAGGTTATACCTGTGAGCTCAGCATTCGGGAAACTGAGGTAGGAGGATTGTCACAACTTGGAGGTGAGTTACTTAATGAGTTTCAGGCCAGCTTGGAGTGAGGTGTGAGACCCTGTCACGAGAAATATAGTGAAGATGGGAAAAGATGAGAATGGGAAGGAAGAAGAAAAAAGAGGAGGAAGGAAAGAGGGAGGAGGGAAGGGATGTGGCGGGAAAAGAGGAAAAGAGGAGGGGAGAGAGGAGAGAGAAGAGAGTAGAGTGTGTGTGTGTGAGAGAGAGAGAGAGAGAGAGAGAGAGAGAGAGAGAGAGGAGAGGAGAGGAGAGGAGAGGAGAGGAGAGGAGAGGAGAGGAGAGGAGAGGAGAGGAGAGGAGAGGAGAGGAGAGGAGAGGAGAGGAAAATCCAGGGCTACATGTACAAAGGGGCCTCCAATACTTGGCCACTTCTTTTCCCTATTTTAGAGGCAGAATATGTCCGAGGGCCTTGGCCTTGCCATCTCACACCTTTTTTACGAGGGCCAAACAGTAGCTGGAAGGGCACACAAGCACACCCAAGTTAGCTTTTGTGAAGCCATTCTGTTCCCGGTGCTGAAGGCTTCCATTTGATTCACTGCCTCACTGAATGTTTCTATGTGCCTTGGAGGAAGATGTTATCTCGACTCTAACATCATGGATGAGACATCATCATGAGTAAGGTGAGGTGACAGGCGCAAGGTTTCATGACTAGCAAGTGCTGGAGACAGTTTTTGCAACAAGTCTGTGTCTTGGAGGCTAGGCTTGGTCTGGGTGTCACAGGACTGACACAACTGAGATGGGGCTCGTGGAACTGCTCTGTTCCAAGTGATATGAAAAGGGCTGATCAGGACGAGGTTCATAAGGACACCAGGGCTTATTGCCTTTGAAGATGAGGGGACAAAATTTCCATTAGGTAAGACAATGGAAAGTAAAGCAGAAAAGGCAACACAAAGATGTGAGCCATGGGCCAGCCCCAAGGGGAGCACCAGACAGTTATGAATGCTACAGCGCGAACCCTTACTGCTTTTGTTCCACCATGGACGATTTTTCTAAACTTTTCATGCCTCAGTTTTATCATCTTCAAAATGGACGCGGGTATAGAA
Organism: Apodemus agrarius; assembly: GCA_964023405.1. Classification (NCBI taxonomy): domain Eukaryota; kingdom Metazoa; phylum Chordata; class Mammalia; order Rodentia; family Muridae; genus Apodemus; species Apodemus agrarius. Next base: position 61,661,776 of record OZ030010.1, on the reverse strand, counting down.
ACTCCCTTATGAAACTGTTAGGAGAATCTAATGAGGGCATTCAGCTATAGCTCCTAAAACATTAGTACTTCTTCATAGAAGTCAGAAAAGCAAGTCAAGGGCACATGTCACTATCCTGAGGAGAAAGGACAGTGGTGATGTGCAAACCTGGGAGTGTCTCAAGCCACAGCTGTGCTCTGCAGAGCTCAGATTAGCGAGTCCTAGTCGAGAGTCTCCTGCAGAGGTCAAAGAATTCTGACATGTCTTTGATCTCTGGATACAATGGGAACATTTTGTGCTTGTGAACTGGATGGAGTGAAAGCAGCGGCAACTTGAGTATCCAAAACATTTGCTCTGGAATGTGCCGTCCTACCAGCCGGACGTCCAGGGATGGAGTTTCTGTTTCATTTGCCCCCAACCTACTACAACTTCCAAACCATCCGGAACTCAGGCACACCCATCTTTAAGCGATGAAGTCTCGTTGTATTTATATACTTGGGAGGGTCTAGTGCAATGAGAGAGACTCGCCGAGGATACTAGAGGCTGAGCAAGCCGAGGGAACGCTGACTTGAATGGAATCAATCAACCACAAAGAGGCAGGAGAAAGGCTGAGAATGAGCCAGCGCGCCAGAGAATGGAAAACAGAGTAGGTTAATTTTGTATGTCACTCTTTCAGTAACAAACTACTCCTGACATAGTGACACCAATCCATTGATGAGGTCTTCACGCTCATGGTCCACTTACTTCCCATGGGCTCCTGGCAATCCTGCTGTGCTGGAGTCCCGCCTCCTGTACCCTCACGCAGGGCAGAGTCCTTAATAGAGCAGACAAACTGTTGGAAATGATATAATGTAAACTCTGAAGCCCCACTCTATTCAAGGTCCCAATAGAAACCTGTCAATCATGATTCCTCGCTAATCTGGCTCTCTGAGTGCTCACTGCGGACTAGATCAGCCCGCATCACCTCCAAGCACAGCAGTCTTCGATCGTCTCCTCCCACTGCCCTTTTGCTTCTACTTGTCACGGATTGCATTTGGCTGTTCCTGGACAGTATTGGAAGGGAAACAGGTGGGCAGAAAACCACTCAGCCTCTGGCTTTTGGGTAGCTTTGAGTTGAAAGGTAACATGAGCAGGGATGGGTGTTCAGGATACAGTGTGCCAGTGTATGGTTGGAGACACCGGAATGATGTGTCTTTTGCACAGGATTTTCCCTCAATGCTCTGGGGCGGGGCACTACAGCGATGGCCCAGGAGATGCAAGTACTAAGAGATGCAAATAGGTCACGTAGACAGATAAGAAGGGTGGGGCAGGCTCCTGGAAAAACCAACAGTCCTCCAGCATTCACTCTGGGGCCTCTGATGCCCTGACCTGGCTGCCAGGGTAGAGGGAGCCCCAGGCAGGCCCTGCTGAATCCAGAGAGCATGGGGTGGAAGGGAGGCTGTCAGCTCAGGAGGCGGCTCCACCTCAGGACCCGCCCCTCCGTGGATTGAGGCGTTCGGTCACAGGGAGTCATGGTCCAAGTAACCCAGCAGGGTGCTGCACAGCCGCACAGCCAGGCTGCAGGATAGCTCTTGGTGTGCTGCTTGTAATGCCTCCGGAGACACACCTCCCATTTCCTAAGCACCAACACTTCCTGTACCGCTCGTGACCCCATGGAGGACCGAGCCCGGGGACTTCCATGCCAGGTGATGCCAGGCCTCTGGCTCTCATGGTGTCATTTGGTGCCCTCAGATCTATGAGTCCTAGAGGTTAATGTGAACAATGCATGTGCCCGTTCAAGGGAATCCAGAGCAGATGGCTGAACTCCCTAGGAGGCCAGCACGCAGCCTCTGAGGTTCAGGAAGTGGGAGTTGCGAGAGCCCCAAATCATTACCTCGTTCTAGACGTGTTTTTGCTCAGAGCCTCGGTTCTCTCTTCTGAGGATGGAGAGGGCACCACCACGTGCGGAGGTCGGAGTGGTCAACCACTTACCCAGCACCAGCCCGGGACCTGTCTCCTGCTGCCCACTGGTCTTGCTGACCCTGCCTCGCTCCTCCTGTCTTACACTGCTTAGGTTGGGAACTGGTCTGTGGAGGGAAGAAGGACTCTAGCAGAGGAGGAAGGGGCGCCCGTCCTGGGTGCCTCACTGCTACCCCAGACTGTATCACTCCTTCACTCACCAAGCGCGCAGGGCCCCTCCCCGCACTGGCCTTCCTTGGGAGCACTGTCTAAGGCTAGTCATCCCCTTCTAGAAGAACTGCCCGAGTCTTCCATTAAATCCAGAACTCGGGTCCAGATCAAGATGATCACAGCTTTCAGGTTTCTCTGGGAATCTAGACTTCCGGGTACTGAGGTGGAATCTACTTACTATGAAATGGTTCAGGTAATTGGGCGAGAAGTGTACGCTCAGCACGACAGGCTAGTCAGTCAGGCAAGCATGTTTGCACGCGGCCACGCAGGCCCACCAGGCTGCGCTTTGAGTCACCGCATCTCTGTTGCACCAGGGTGTGGTGTGCTCATCCTCTGGAGTCACCCCATACCTCTTGTGCCTGGCCCCGCCTGGTGTCGGTAGCCACGCGGTGTTGCCCGTAGTTCACAGCACCGCAGGTGCTGGCATCGGCCTCTGAGCTTGCACGACCGCCAAGCAGCTGTGCACACGCACTGCGGGAAGAGGTCCAGGTGGGTGTCACAGGCACCGCGCAGACACTGATGGGAGGCTGAGGATCAAAAAGGAGGAGCTGCTTTCTGGGCTGTGGCTGCAGCTGCTGCCCCTGGTGACAGGAGCTGCTGAGCAAGCTGGACCAAGCAAGCCTGTGAGCACTGATTGGCCTGCTGGGTGGCAGGAAGCTGCAGCCTGGAGCCATTCTCGGTACAGTCCACAAGGGGGCAGTGGTGCTCCGTGGGGAACTGGGCCCCAGGAGCTAGGAAGTTCCTGCCAGTAAAGCCCACCAGTAAAGCCCCTGCCTCACAGGCTGTTCAGGGTCCTCTGGTTTCCAGGCCTTTCCCTTCCCGGGGTGAACCTGACTGTGCACCTTCCCTGGTCCCTCCGTTCTCCGAAAGCCCCTGAAAGAAGGAGGCCCGTTTCCATGGAGGGGCAGTGATTGGTCCAACAAATATTTACTGCGTGTTTAATATGCGGTAGCCCCTGTTGTTACACCGGGCACAGGCCAGGGACTGATGTCAGCGAGTCCCCTGGACTTGCCGAACAAGCGTTCTAGATGAGGAACACGTATAGTCAGTCAGCTAAATAGTGAGAGTGTTTGAAAGTGACCAGTACTTTGGCTACCGGCAAAATATGAGAGAGGCAGGCAGCAAACACTATATTTTGCTTCCACTGGTTTACCCATCTGTCCATCTGTCTGTCTGTCTGTCCATACATCAATCCACCCACCCATCCACCCATCCGTCCATCTGTCAGTCTGTTTGTCCGTCCATCCATCCATCCACTCACCCATCCATCCATCCATCCATCCACCCGTCCACCCGTCAATCCATCCATCCGTCCATCCATCCACCTGTCCATCCATCCGTCCATCCGTCCGTCCATCCATCCATCCATCCATCCATCCATCCATCCATCCACTCAACCCCTCAATCATCCACCTGCCCACCCACCTGCCCATGCACTTGACTGTCCATCTAATCACCCTTCTATCCCAGACGTGTATCCACCCGTCTGTCCATCCTTTGTCTTCCTTCCTTCTCGATTTGGGAGACATTCCCTCTTCTGTCCCTTCCCACCTCCACTGTTTCCATTGAGTCTCTTTGATGCTCAGAGTTGTCTCGGGCATTTCTTCCCTCCAAACCATCATTTCCTCCAGTTTCTGTCAACTGACCACCAAATGGCCAGTCACGTCCCCATAGTGCAGCCCTTCCTGCCCACCGTATTCGGCTTTTCCATTTTCATCTCCTCACTCATGTCTGCACAGATGGAGGCAGGACCTGACTTGAATTCAGAAGATCCTGTATTTGCTGCTTTTTAATCTATGGGGCTCTGAACAAATTTTTTAAACTTTCAGATCCTAGCTTCTCCAGCTGAACAGTGCATTGTGTTCATCGTGGAATCCTACCATCCTGTTCAAGGGTAACTAAACACCTAAACATATTTTTAAAAGGTACTATTTACCTGTTTTAGTTAATTTTTTGAGACAAGTCCTACATTTGGAATCCTCAGAATTCCCTTGAACTGTGTATAAGATGACCTTTAATATCTTTCTCATGCTCCTATTGCAAACAGATAGCATACCACACATGGCTTTATGTGCTTAGATGGTGCAGGGGATCAAACCCCGACTCTAATGCAGACTAGACAAGCATTCTACTAACTAATCCAGACCACAAATTCAGAGGTTACTGAACCTTAAGACCTTCCAAAACTCAGCCATCAGGTGACACTCAGCTCAAACCTGCCCTTCTTTAAACTCCAGAAGATTGGTTTGATCCATCCTTTCTCTGAATGACCACAGTAGCCTGCATCCCTATCAATGTGTCCATCTTCCTTGTGTCCTTACTCCCTCTTAGGATTCTTGAGTTATCAGTCCTTTGATCACAGGCACTTAATCATCTGAATGGGTAACATTCACTGATATTCAACACATTTTCATTGCATCTCTCTAGTTCCAAAACATGTTCCTTTTTGTGTCAAAAGGTTTTTATTAAAACAAACAAACAAACAAACAAACACAAAAATGAAAAAACATAACCATGTCCAGTTGGTAAACCAGACCCTTTTCAATGGCAACCACCCATTAAGCAGTTCTGTCTCTAGGATTTGCCTGTTCTAGGTATTTTCAAACAAAAGAACCACACAATATGAGCTTATGCCTGTCCTTTCTCACTGAACTGAATGTTTTTGTGCTCTACTCATGTGATAGCATATATTTATGTATGTATTAATCTATTCTTACCATTTGTCTCTATGGTGTAAATAATGCCACTACACACATCTGTAACCCCAACTTTATTTTTCCCTTTGCTTGTTTTTGCTCTATCTCTGTCTGTCTCGTTCTCTTTGCAGATCTCTCTGTCTCTCTCTCTCTCCCTCTCTCTTCTATGTCCCTGCTTTTCTTATTCTGAATCCTGCATTCTTTATCCTCTGCAGTTCTCCAGTCTCTCAGAGATAGTCCTGGCCAGGTCCAGTCCGCTGCCCATGTTCACTCTACTACTTTCTCTTTCTGCTCTGGACTGAGTCTGCCAGATATCTCTGGCTATTCTCTCTCTCTCTCTCTCTCTCTCTCTCTCTCTCTCTCTCTCTCTCTCACACACACACACACACACACACACACACACACACACACCTACAATTTTCAAAAAACCTTCCCCTTATCCATACCACAGAGTGGTCACGTCAGCAGCTTATACAATTTTAAGTTCCTGTTTGTATCTTGAGGGAGACAGTGATTCTATTTCTTTCTCTGCACGTGGTCATTGTGTTCCTGAAACATTTGCTGAAGAAACACTTGTCATTTATTAACACATGAAGGCTTCTTGGAGTTTACGTGTGCTGTTCATGTTTCAGCTCCGTGGCCTCAGATACAGTCGCCACCTGTTGAATCAGCCGCCTCATCTGCAGAGTGGCGCTGCCAACAGCGTATCTTCCTTATTGCTGGGAGCGTCTGTGGGGCTAGAGAAACCCAGAAAGTCTCCCCCATCTTTTTTGTTAGCCATAAACATATAATTTCATTTCTTGTTTCTTGAAAAACCTAGGAACAAACTCAAGAGATCCTTTATGGAGTTATTTATTTATTTATTTATTTTTTGTATTCATTCTGTCTGTGATTTCCTCCCTCCTCGAGTTAAGGAAGCAAATTAAATGTACAGGCTTCATGCTTCCCTTTCCTACGGGTTAGAGGCATTGTCAGCAGCGAACACTTGTGTTCTCACAGGAACAAGCCTTTCAGGCTCTTCTGATGCTTTGTTTAGACTTTCATGGCTATTGTGCCAGACAGTGGCTAAGGTGCTCTTCACAGTAAATGCTGGAACCCTGCCGGGCATAGTGCTGTCAATTATTGTCTTCCCAGTTCATGCATCGTTGAACCTCTTACAGCTTGAAGGTTTCACAGTGAGATGGCTCAGCAGATGAAGGAACTTTCCTCACAAGCCTGCAAATAGAAGTTGGATCCATGAATGTAGTAAAAAAGAAAGGAGAGAACTGACTCCACAAAGTTTTCCTCTGACTTTTACATGCTTCCGATAATACACACACACACACACACACACACACACACACACGCACGCACGCACGCACGCACGCACGCACGCGCTCGCACACACACACATGAGATAAGAATTAAAAATATATTTTTGAAAAATTTAGATTTTATGGCTCTGATTGTTGGATATATATACACAACAATATATTATTTATATAAATCTATTTTATTTATAAAATGTATGCATTAATATATAATACATTAATATAATATATACTAAATATAAATAAACTTAGATTTATATTTCATATGCAGAAAAAATATGCATGTATGCATGTATATCTACATCTATATCTGTATCTATATCTATATCTGTATCTGTATCTATATCTATATCTTATCGATATCTAATCTATATCTATATCTATATCTATATCTATATCTATATCTATATCTATATCACCTTAAGACCTTAAGGACTTTGTCTGAAGGACAGCTTAAAGGCCACTGGTCCAATGGTTTCCTGACTTCACTGATGGTTGTAATTGCCTGGGTTCTGCCTCATGTCCACCAGCTCACGAGCTTGGATAGCTGTATATTTGCTAATATATTAGAATATGTATATATGAAGGTATATATACATATATATGAATGAATCTAAGCTAGCTGCCACAGTTAACTACCTCAATAAATACCCAGAGATCTGGGTTCACTGGGAGTTATTCACAATATTTATAATATAGAACTAGCCAAGATATGTGTATATGTAACACACACACACATACACACACACACACACACACAGAGGGAGAGAGAGAGAGAGAGAGAGAGAGAGAGAGAGAGAGAGAGATTTATTCAGCTCTAAAAATCATAATCACTCCACTTTACTGGGAAAATGTAAACAAAATACTCCAGACTTGGAAAGACAAATACGTCATGTTTTCTTTCATATGAAGAATCTAGGTTTTGAAAAGAGAAGCGAATATACAAGACAATCAGTAGGAGGAAGGAGGAAGACTATGGGAGGGTATGGAAAGTAATGAGGGACAATATGATCAGAGTGCATTATGAAAATGTCACAACAGATCCTATGATTTTGTGCCATTCATATAAGCTAAAAACAACTTGGTGGCTGTAGAAAGGAGAGGGGGTGCAGGCAAGCTCACGGTAGCAGCAAGTGGGACATAAAACTGGAGACCAGTTGGCTCTAATACCCAGGCAGCTTTCTCTCCAATGCTGCCTTCTCTGAGGAGTCTTCCTATTTCAGCTGCTGGTGCCCTCTCCTGCTCATCAACACTAATCGCTATATCTGGGAATTTAGAGGAGTGACTCATTCCTGCCTGACCAATGGAATCCCTTGGAACTTTCTTCCTTCTTCCCTCCATCCCTCCTTCCCTCCATCCCTCTCTCCCTCCCCCCTTTCTCTCTTTATTGTGTTTCTAAGACAGGTACTCAATAATGTCTCTCAAGTTGGTCCTGAAAACATGATCCTCCTGTTTCAACCTCTCTGATGATGTATGAATCCTTTTTAATATAGATGTCTGGGTATCACGCCAGAAACGGAGGTCCTTAGACACATTCCAGAGCTCCTAGGGTGACTCTGGTATGGCACCAAGCTTAAGGACCACTGATGCACCGTTTCCCTGACTTCACGGATGGTTGCAATGACCTGTTTCTGCCTCATGCTCACCAGCTCACTAGCCTGGACAGCTGGATGTTTGCTAGGCATCCGGGGGGCTGTTGAGATCAAAGGCTTTCGTCATAAACATCTTCTGCCAGCTTCCCTGTAATAACCTGGGAGGAGACAGGTCACAGTTTAGGAGTTTCATTTGTCCTCTGAAACTTTGGAAGTATAGCGATTTATCCACAGATGTCTGATGAGTGGAGGAGTTAGGGCCAGAACCCAAAGCTCCTGACTGTCACATCACAAGTGTCCTGAACTAGTCTTCATTGGGCCAGTCTGGGCTTTGAAGGACTGATTTTCCCCTTCAGTCTTTCGAACTGCATCTCAGAGAAATGCTGACTTTCAAGGAATCCATGGCTCTTTCTCTCATACTCCCTGATTCCAAGAGCTTCAAACTGTTCACCTTTTAGGACACACAGATGACCTATTGACACACAGGAACAGAGGGGTTAGTTCTTCCTTTTGTCCCCTTCATTCTTCTTTAATTTCTCCTTTTGCTTCCTCCTCTTTCTTCTCCCTCTTCCTCCTTGTCTTACTCCTCCTCTTCTCTTCTTTTCCTTCTTCTTTTCCTCCTTCTTCTTTTCCTCCTTCTCCTCCTCCTCCTCCTCCTCCTCCTCTCCTCCACCTCCTTCTCCTTCTCCCCACATTATTTAAGTAGATGTAAATAGGGGAGTTGAGGTTTAGGATGGAAAAGGCCTTTTCTGGTGGAGAAGTTTTTCAGACAATCTTGGAAGTTTTCATGGTAAAATACTCAACTTTATTTAAAAATATATATCATGAGGCTGTATTTATTGCTTAAAATATCAACATAACCAAAGCATTAAGTCTACCGCATATACACTGTAAGCAATGCAAATAAGAGGTCATACTTAGCACTGTCAGTATATATTCTGCTTTCTAAAGCATCTCTAGCAACTTAACATACTATTTATTTATTGGTTTATTTATTGGTTTATTGTCTGTCTCTCTGCACGAGACCATATGCCACTAGGGCAGCGATTTTGCCTTATACTTAGTAGGGATTCGATCCTTTGTTGGTATGTGCTTGCCACACTGCATCAAGTGCCAGAGGTATGCTTTGGGAACATATTGAGGCAACACTCCGGAACCATCACATCTGGGTGCCTGTCCTGGTTATATTGTCTTATAGCTGAAGGGTCTCAGGCAAATTTCGGCAATGTTCTGTGTCTCGGTTTTTCCGTCTCTAAAATGGATATAGTCCTAGTTCCAAGCATACTGCAATCCAGAGCAAGAAACCGAACATGGCCGCCTCCCTTAGACAGGACCATATGGCCTGGGACTTGTGTCTATAGGTCATCTGTCACTCCTCACACCAACTATAGAGAAGGCCACTAGAGGCTATGAAAGGGACATAGAACCTCAGGGGGTGCTCAGAGCCTGTGAACATGATTTTTTTTTTTAGCTTTATGATCCCCATGGAATACATTTCTGTTGAGTTCAGTGGCCTAAATGAACATCCCTTGAGAAATAAATATAATACCCTTCGTCTTCCCACGCTCTTTGCTCGCCTTGAAGAGATCTTAGGACCAGATCCGTCCCATTCCTCATCATTGGCTAACGCCGCCACTCTAGGAGCTTCTGGCGGCCACTCTGCCCCACGCATACCAACAGATCTAGCTTCTGGCTTTGAAACCGCAGTCCCTCATTTAGCTTCGTGGCACTTGGCCTATGGACTGAAAGATCTATCCCTATTCTCTCTGTTACAGGTGGGCTCCTTTTTTTCTCACTGCAGAAGCTGTCTCTTCGGTGACACATGTGCAGTTTGTGTGGGAGGGTAGTTTTGGATGAGATTAATATGTGTCAGTAAACTGGATAACACAGACCACCCTGATCCAATCAGGAGGAAGCCTAAATAAGACACCAGGCTCCTGGGACAGAGAGAATGCTTCCAGCTGGATTGTGGGGTCAGGACATTAGTCTCTCCAACCACTGAACTTGAATGGAAATTTCAGCTTTTCTCGAGTCCCGAGCCTGCTGGCTTTTAGACTAGAGCTCATGCTGCTGGCTCCTCTCCTAGGTCACATTTCTTTGGACCAAGATCTGAGCTTACCTAGCTTATTCTTCCAGATGGCGACTACAGAGCTTGAGTCATCTCAGCCTCTTTAACCACACAAGCTATTTCCTTCTAACAAATCTCATTCTTCCCATCTGTTTATACTACCTATTACACAGGGAAACCCTGTTACTCTGAACCTCCCGAGGAGCATACCAGGCCACCCATCTCCTCAAAAACCTAAGATCTTTGTTGTTGCTTTGGCGGGTTCAGGATTTAGAACCAGGGGTCTTAGGTTTGGATGCTTGGTCTATCACTGCCCCTTCTATGCTACTTCTAGCTCCAGGAGATGAGTCTATAAAGATAAGATAAACACCTGATCTCTTATCTTGCTGGACCATTGCATGACAATGGTGCACCCATAGTAATAGAAATTTCCACATCTCTACCCCCACCTTTTCATCAAAAGACAAAAATCTTCTTCCTTTGCCTGTTTTTTTCCCTTTTATTTTCCAGCAGAGGGGGGGGGAAGCTAGCAGGGGTCTGTAACATGAACGTCTGCGCCTTCCTCCTTGCTTAGTTGGTGGCTATAGACTGGGGCTTTTTGTCCTCAGGGTCTCAGTTTCCTGTGACTACAATAAGGAATGTGGCCCAGCAGAATTGGACCACAGGATCATCTTCCAAGGATTTGGTCGAAGATGCCTTCAAGCTCCAGCTCCCGAGTGATTCGATTTTGAGTCTGGCAGGTGGTCCTGACACCTTTTATTCTAATCAAATACATCTAGCCCCCTCCTCCCATCCGAGGGCAGATTTGCTAGGCTGTGAATGCACCAGGTACTTCAGCTGTCTGACTTCCAACCCTGTGTGTGGAAACTATTTTCTTGATAGTTTACTTACTTACCTTGTCCAAGATTGCAGTTATCTTCTAATTGCTAAGATTTCTTTCTTGGGTGTTGCTCACTGAGGAAATACAGTTTGTTTAACACATAGTGAGGTTTACGGGTTCCTTTCATCTTCTTGCCCCTTTGTCCTGAGTTTTTCTTCTGCTCATCGTACCAAGGTGTATGATATCTTCAACAATAGGGTCCTATCATCTAGTTTCGACTAGGCAACCAAGAGGAATGACAATAGTCTGGATTGTTTTGGGGGGGTGTGCCTCTGGAACTTTCCAGTTCTTACCTTAAAGCCATGCTCCTCATCTGGGGGCCAACACAGAGATCTCGTTTTCTGCCTGGTGTTCTCTTGGCCCTACCATCTCTCCTCAAGGCCCCCACAAGTAGAGCTTGACTTAATATGTACTGCAGATGAGGATGACAGTGAGGAATTCTTCACAGCTGTGCAATGATCACATGGATGCTTTGGTTAAGATGTCAGGATAAATGTTCTGATAGAGTTGTGAAAGACAAATGTTAGCCAATCTGCCTGAGGATACAGAGATACAGATCTCTCTCTCTCTCTCTCTCTCTCTCTCTCTCTCTCTCTCTCTCTCTCTCTCTCTCTCTCCTTTCTCCAGTTTGGAAACTTACTAATCCAATGCATTGCCTTCAGCTATGCTCCACTGGTAATTTTCAGTAGTGGCAGGGAGGAGGCCTGGGAGCCATCCTCTCCGACTTCCGCATCTGTGCAGTCCTGTGACCTCACAGAGCTCTGCTTTTCCCACCCTGGGGAAAATATGTCCCAGCACTGGGGACATGTTCATGGCAGCTCCATCCAGTGCATCAGAACTACCCCTCAGGTTTCAGACGGAAAGTTGATTCCGTGAGTACCTGGGTCCTGCATAGTTCGTGGACAGTGGCAGAAGGCTGGGTAGAAGGAGCTCCCAACACCTCTGAGGAGAGGAAACAGCAAATCAGTGTCCATCAGCAAAGAGTGCAGGGCAGTGTTACACATACCCGAGAAGGAGAGAAGGGTCCCTTTGGACCACTACAATGTTTCCATGTGTGTACCAAGATGCAAAAAAAGGGCGAGACAGTACACACTATTAGACTCATTTCCCCAGCTGTGGGGCCAGCTTGACCTGTGCGTGCTGAGTGCCTGTGAAGGAAAGGAGGTATGGGAGGGTCTTGAACTCAGGCAGGAACAAAAACCTTCCCCACATATCTAGCCAGAGAGAATGTCTGTCCCTATCCCCAGGCCCTGTGTTCCTGTTTAGAAGACTGGTTTGGATCTTACCTGATTGCTGTCTGGGAACTGCTGACCTCCTGTTTCCGTCTGCTCTAGTTTCAGCAGCCAACACCTGCAGAGCTGAGCTCAGAGCCAAGCCTCCTACCTGTCTCCCATCCCAACAGGCCACCTCTTATAGGGCAAGTACCTAAGACAGCACCAGGACTGTGCATCAGCTATGCAGATCGGGGCCACAGGGCTCATGACCTCACCATATATATGCCCCCTTCTTCCTCTTCATGATGCCGCTCACACCTGTCATTCAGCCCTGGCTGCAGAGTGCTGACCAGCTGGACCCGGAAGCTGCAGCACCGGCTCTTCTTCCTGCATTTGCTTTCTTTCGGAGCACAATCAGCCCCGGGATGCGCTCTGAAGAGCAGCACTTCCTGCTGTGTGTGATGCTGCATGAGCCGCACCTCTGCCCTTGCCCCATGCACCTGTGCCTCCCTCTCAGCTTGACTCCAGCACAGGCTGAGTCTTGGCAGTGCCCGCAAACCAATATCACTGCACCAGTCAATCGGATGACGAAGGGCGGAGGGCCTGTGTGCCCATGTAGGCACACGCTTGTCTAGGTGCCAGGGGACTTTCTGTGCTGCTGTGTAGACACGTGCTTGTGTGGCCTGCATATCCTCATATAACCATACTGTAGCACGTTGTGGCTCCAATGACACTTTGGGGACCATTCTGCCAACAACACTGAATGCGCACCAGGTGGTCTTACTTGTATTGTAAGGCGAGGTGCTCCTCTGGCAGCCCCCCCCAAAGTCCTACTAATTTCTAAATTCCTCTACCAAACCCCACCAGGACTGAGGCCATTAACAGAGTGAGGTTAAGTGGCAAGATGGAAACGTTCTTTTCAAATAGCACAGGAAAATAATGCTTGTTTTTGAGCTGAAAGTTTAATGGTTTAATTTTAGATCTTTAAAAAAAAAATCTCTTTGTGTGAAAGCCATCTCATCAAAGCAGTCAGAACACAGTGTTCCTTGTGTCTAAATGGATGCATCAAAGCGGTCAGGTCAAAATGCCATGCTCGCTTGTGTGTGTGTGTGTGTGTGTGTGTGTGTGTGTGTGTGCGTGTGTGCGCACACACACACACACACACACACACATGGAACCATGGACTCCCTTTTTGAACATTTAGAACAGCCCAGATCTCTGTCTGTCTGTGGGCTTTCTTCAGCTTGCGCCATGTGCACATGTGGAGAGAGGTATCTGCCAGCCTTGCCTATAGGAATAGTCTGGCAAAGGGGTGTTGCCCTCTAACTTGTCTTTACACTTTATTGAGGCAAGGAAATGAGGCCAATGCACTGGAACAAGAGCCTCTCCTGTCCTTTCATTCTAGTCCAGACACCTCCTCCCATCGCTTCATTTCAGTGCTGCCTCGGAACCAGCGAGACTTTCCAGCAAATTCCCTCTAATGGGAGGTCATCAAATGCTTCATAAAAGAGAATGCTTAAAGCCCCATTAGGAAGAAATTAATTGTCGTCTGTGGGTTTCAGGGGACCCCATCCTTTTAAGGTTTCAGGTTGGAGAGGGGCCAGACACACAGCTTCCTCCAGTGCCACTACACGGTTGTCTTAGGCAGCCTGGAGGGGATCAAGCGAGGAGACTGGATTAGGACTGGCTGCTAGTTTCGAGACCGAGGGTGGAACTTGGTAGGATAAGGAACCTCCGGAGCAGGATGTGAGCAGGATAGATAGCACATTGTCTGGACCCGTTTCAAAGACACAACAGGCTCTACCTCGGCTGCCACCCATCATGCACCATTGCTGTGGGCGGGACTTGTGTTTCTTTTGCCTGCACACTGTCATCCCTCCTGATTACCCTGTTGCTCTCCTTCCCCCTTCCTGTCCCCATCCCATATTGGTCCGGAGAGAGTGTTCTGCAACATTTGCTGGGGACCTGGGGACAAACTGTCTTATGTCATCTGAGATGGATCACTGTAATGTAAAGTCAAAAAATGCAAATATAGTAGGCAGATTCTTGACACCCCCTGCTTACCAAAATAACCCAACATTGTGATTACAGAACAAATCAATGTATTAGCTATGTTAAGGTGTCCTGAGGCTTCAACAAGAAGAGAAAAGCCTCTTGCCCCACTTTTTGACGCAAGTCTCCTTTCCACGCCATCCTTCCATTAGAATACAGCGTCCAGAGCATATAGTTTGGGAGCCGGCATCTGCAAGGCTCTCCAGCCTGTCGTGTTCTTCATGCTGCTCACAACTGGAATCCCTGCCTTGCCTTGACCTATTGCCTCACTAAGGATTGGCAGGACTCTCGGGCCGTGCTTTCTCCAAGAAACCCGTACACTATTCCCCCCCCCCTCCACTTTCCAGGCACTGCAGTCAGAGACGGGGTAAATGCTGAAGTTGGCAGGTCCTCGGACACAGTGACAGGCACTTGAGTGCAATCACAAGCCAGTGGAGTTTTGAGCAGAGATCGGATCTGGATGTTTCTAGAGTCCGAGTGCAGAATGGGTTATCAGACGTTAGAGTGGAAAAATGAGATCAGTCAATAGGCTTCTGGAGGGACATTAGTGACGACGATGAGGAACGCTGTGGCTCTCTCTGCCTCTGCTTTGAGTAGAAATGGTTTGAACTGGATGGCTCCCAGGTCTTCGTGCGCATCTGGAAGAGTGGAGTTGCTGTTCACTGCTAGACACAATAGGCAATGCAGCCAAGCTGCAGGGACAGAGGCTGATCAAAGTCCAGAAATGCTCATCACCCCCTGCCTGCTCAGTGCAGGGCTGCTGCCAGACAGCTCCTAGCCGACTCACAGAAGCATACACATGCAGCACATTTCTTTTTTTCTTTTTTCTTTCTTTTATTATTATTATTATTATTTCTTTTCTGAGACAGGGTTTCTCTGTGTAGCCCTGGCTGTCCTGGAACTCACTCTATAGACCAGGCTGACCTCAAACTCAGAAATCTGCCTGCCTCTGCCTCCCAAGTGCTGGGATTAAAGGTGTGCGCCACCACCGCTCGGCATATTTCTGACGGGCCCTGAGAGAAACCAGAAAGAGCTTCCAGTGCCAGGCCCCACGCTGGGGACGTTGGTTTTCTATGGCTATGACAGTACAGCCCCTTTGTTTGTCTTGTCTTCTTTTAGACAGCTGAATTTCATCTACTGCTCCCTTACTGTTAGAAGCCTGTCAGACCTGAGAGAGCTCTGTGGACTGGTGGTTTGGGAGTAGGAATGGGGATAAGACTTTTACAATTAGAAGAAACAGAATTCCCAGTATTATAGATGGTAAGGGCGTCATAAGTGAAATATTTATCAAAGAACCAACAGCCACTGAAAGAAGGAACTCCCAGCTCAGAGAGTAACTCACATTTGAAGGGGCCTTGGGGCTTCTGTAGGAAAACTTACAAACCTGCTGGTCACTGGCTATCACCTTTGGGGAGGGAATATTCAGCTCCCACTTAAAAACGACAGATAGAAGATCTGTGATACCCAGGGATCACCGGTCAAGTGCAGAAAGGTATCTATCACAGCCCTTGCCCCAGATCTTCCTAAGACCTTCCTTAATAAAGGTGACTAAGGCTTTAGTCCCAAGTCTTGGTTTAAAGAACAGAACTGTGCACCCCATTCCCCAGCAATGGGCAAAGAGACGCCTTGGTGGTGTTCTTATATCAGTCATGGGCAAAGCAGATAGCAATTATATGTTCATCCTAACTTGATGTCTGACCTGGTGGCCAAAGCTATTTTATGCCCAGGACTCATACAAATCTATTCAAACCAAATTAAATCTAGGTAGCGCAATATGGTAGGAGGGAGACAGAGACTTACACACTGCCATGACCCCCACAGACCTGCCCTCAAGCACACAGCACAGGCGGGCCATAGACATCTGTGTGCTATCAGGATATGTAGCATTAATGGAGGATGACCCCCCAATGTCCTACCAGCTGCATGGCCACCCTGCAGTGGGAGCCATCACAGTGTGTGAGTATGTGGTGGTCAGATGGGGGGAAAGAGAGGTGAGCATTATGAAGAGAGATGGAACTGGAGACTCAAGGGTAGAGAGGAGTAGCCTGCTATGAGTGGCCAGTCCAGCCACCTGGGGCCTTGGTAAGGTTCCAGCCAGAGCTGTCACTGAGGGCCATGTCTGAGTCCGTGGCTGCTCAGAGGCTGGGGTTGGTATGAATGTCCATGGCTCATATTACTACAAGAGAACACAAGGATGTCCCTGGTTGGGACAGCCACCAGGGTCCACGTAGTTGTCCAGGGTCTGTGCAGAACTGTCCCCACCCCTCACTGAATGTGCCCCTGTAGAGTTCTGGTCCATCTCTCACCAATGGTGACTTTGGAGATCAGGTCCTGCACCTTGTCCAGGCAGCGCAGTGGAGCTGACCCTTGGTGGCTGGGTTGTGGGTGAGCCGGTCCTGAGGATATAAATGTGGGAGAGCTGACCCTGCCACAAGTCTGCCATAAGGTAGCAGGGGCACAGAGGTGATGCTCCACTCCCTGTCCTTTGCCACCTCCAGCAGTCAGGAAAGCTGCCCACGGGGTCATCAGTTCAGGAGTCCTAGTCTAGTCAATCAGCAGCTGCAGCACTTGGAAAGCTGGCCCTGCACCTTGCCTGGACAGCATAGCAGAGATGACCCTGATGGCGGAGGTGCAGGTGAGCCAGCCTGAGGGCAAGAGCACAGGAGATCTGACCCTGCCATTCATACGGTGTGAGTGCCAGGGTGAGGCACCCCAGGGGTTGCTGACTCTGGTCATGGTCACGAGAGCAGGAGAGCTAGCCTTGCCCTCTCACTGGCCTAGAACCCGGGAGAGTGAGCCCTGCACCTGGTCTGAGCAACACAGTGGAGCCAGCCCTGGTGGCAAAGGCACTGGTGAGCCAACCCTGGGAGTGTGAGAGCTTGGACAGCTGACCCAGCCCCTCACAAGCTGCAGCAGGGATCTGCACCTTGACTAGCTGGAACAATTCAGGAGAGCTCACCCCGGTGGTACAGATAAGGAAGAGCCAGCAGGCTGACCAGCTCAGTTCCCACCCAGACCCAGAGCCAGATCCAGGGCTCTGAGTTGAATCACCCCCAAATCTATATCATCTGCAAACAGTTATGATGCATGAAAGGGCCAGTTCTGCTGTCCCAAAGTCACAGGATCTCCATGATACAAGGCAACAAGAGGATAACTGGAAGGAGGCCTGTGAGGATCCACTATTGATGGTATCTTAGAAGCCAGAGATCTCGAACCAGACCAATGATGCAGTGCAATGAACATTTGCAAGTGAAGATGTGTGGACAGAGGGCTATACTGTGCCATACTACAGCTTTCTCAATGAGATGTTTTCTATGGTGTGTGTGTGTGTGTGTGTGTGTGTGTGTGTGTGTGTGTTTTATTTTGTAGGGGAGGTTGTAACGGAGAAAGGCAGATATGGGGGGACAGGAAGATGAGTGGGACTGGGGTGTATGATGTGAAATTCACAAAGAATTAGTAAAAAGTTAAAACAAAGAACAGAACTGAGCTATGTCTCTAGCAAAATAATGTGCTGCACAGAAAACTCATACCTGCTGTGATGGGAACTCTGGCCACTGGTGAGCTGGTTGCCTCATTTGGAGGTGTTATTTAAGAAAACAATGGTGATATGAGCCCAGAGCTGATCCTGTGCCACAGTGTTCCATATCCAAATACCATCTGGAGAGAGAAGGTCTCCCAGGAGAGCCAACACACCTGCAATCACAGGTAAGACCACCAGTTCTCTTCAAATTCCTGGCCCAAGACAGACCCACCCAGAGGGAAACAAGGAACAGCCAGGGACAGGATCCTTCCAGTTTCCATGTGCACTGCAGAGCTAACCCTGTGCTAGAGATCTCCATATCCAAATTCTCCCAGGAAAGAACTGGTCTTCTAGCACTACTGACACAAAGGCTTGAAGGAGGGACAAGCCAGTCAGAGACAGAAAAACCAGCTAACACCAGAGATAACCAGATGGCGAGAGGCAAGGGCAAGAACATAAGCAACAGAAACCAAGGCTACTTGGCATCATCAGAACCCAGTTCTCCCACCACAGCAAGTCCTGGATACCCCCAATAAACCAGAAAAACAAGACTCTGATTTAAAAATCACATCTCATGATGATAATAGAGGACTTTAAGAAGGACATAAATAACTTCCTTAAAGAAATAAAGGAGAATACAGGTAAACGGTAGAATCCCTTAAAGAGGAAACACAAACATCCCTTTAAGAATTACAGGAAAACACAACTAAACAGGTGAAGGAACTGAACAAAACCATCCAGGATCTAAAAATGGAAATAGAAATAATAAAGAAATCACAAAGGGAGACAACCCTGGAGATAGAAAACCTAGGAAAGAGACCAGGAGTCATAGACACAAGCATCACCAACAGGATAAAACAGATTGAAGAGAGACTCTCAGGTGCCGAAGACACCATAGAAAGCATTGACACAACAGTCAAAGAAAATGCAAAATGCAAAAAGCTCCTAACCCAAAACATCCAGGAAAGCCAGGACACAACGAGAAGACCAAACCTAAAGATAATAGGTATAGAAGAGAGTGAAGAGTCCCAACTTAAAGGGCTAGTAAATATTTTCGACAAAATTATAGAAGAAAACTCCCTAACCTGAAGAAAGAGGTGCCCATGAACATACAAGAAGCCTACAGAACTCCAAACAGACTGGACCAGAACAGAAATACCTCCTGCCACATAATGATCAAAACACCAAATGCACTAAACAAAGAAAGACTATTAAAATCCTTAAGGGTAAAAGGTCAAGTAACATAAAGGCAGACTTATCAGAATCACACCAGACTTCTCACCAGAGACTATGAAAGCCAGAAGAGCCTGGGCAGATCTCATACAGACTCTAAGAGAACACAAAACAGGCTACTATACCCAGCAAAACTCTCAATTACCATAGATGGAGAAACCAAGATATTCCATGACAAAAACAAATGTACACAATATCTTTCCACAAATCCAGCCCTACAAAGGATAATAGATGGAAAATGCCAGCACAAGGAGGGAAACTACACCCTTGAAAAAGCAATCGTTCAATAAACCCAAAAGAAGATAATCACACAATCATTAAAAATAACATAAAAAATAACAGCAAGCAACAATCACTATTTCACCTCTTAACATAAGTGGACTTAATTCCTCAATAAAATGACATAGACTAACAGACTGGATAAGTAAACAGGATCCAGCATCTTGCTGCATATAGGAAATGCACCTCAGTGTCAAAGACAGACACTACCTCAGAGAAAAGGGCTGGAAAACAATTTTCCAAGCAAATGGTCCCAAGAAACAAGCTGGAGTAGACATTCTAATATAGAATAAAATCGACTTTCAGCCAAAAGTTATCAAAAGAGATAAGGAAGGACACTTCATACACATCAAAGAAAAAAATCTACCAAGAACTCTCAATTCTGAACATCTATGCACCAAATGCCGGGGCACCCACATTCATAAAAGAAACTTTACTAAAGATCAAAGCACATGGGCTGGGGAGATGGCTCAGTGGTTAAGAGCACTGACTGCTCTTCTACGGGTTCTGAGTTCAAATCTCAGCAACCACATGGTGGCTCACAACCATCTGTAATGAGATCTGATGCCCTCTTCCGATGTGTCTGAAGACAGCTACAGTGTACTTACATATAATAATAAATAAATAAATCTGAAAATAAAGAAATAAAATGTTTTTTAAAAAAAGATCAAAGCACACATTACACCTCACACAAAAAGTTGAGGGACATCAACACCCCACTCTCATCAATGGACAGATCAAGGAAACACAAACTAAACAGTGACACAGTGAAACTAACAGAAGTTATGGACCAAATGGATTTAACAGATATCTGTTAAACATTTTATCCTAAATCAAAAGAATATACCTTCTTAGCACCTCACAGTACCTTCTCCAAAACTGACCATATAATCAGTCACAAAACAGGCCTCACCAGATACAAGAAGAGTGAATAATCCCATGCCTCCTATCAGGTCACCATGGACCAAGGCTGGTCTTCAATAACAACAAAAACAACAGAAAGCCCACATACACATAGAAGCTGAACAATGCTCTACTCAATGATAACTTGGTCAAGGAGAAGGCTTCAATTCAGGGCTGAAATCAACCAAGTAGAAAAAAGAACCATACAAAGAATCAACAAAATGAGGAGCTGGTTCTTTGAGAAAATTAATAAGATAGATAAACCTTTAGCCAGACTAACCAAAGGGCACCAAGACAGTATCCAAATTAATAAAATAGAGAAAGAAATTAAAGACTTTTTAGAATTTAATGAAAATGAAGGCACAACATACCCAAATGTATGGGACACAATGAAAGCAGTGCTAAGAGGAAAACTCACAGCTCTGAGTGCCTCCAAAAAGAAACTGGAGGGAACATACAATAGCAGCTTAACAGCACAGCTAAAGGCTCTAGAACAAAAAGAAGCTAATTCACCCAGGAGGAGTAGGTGGCAGGAAATCATCAAACTCAGGGCTGAAATCAACCAAGTAGAAAAAAGAACCATACAAAGAATCAACAAAATGAGGAGCTGGTTCTTTGAGAAAATTAATAAGATAGATAAACCTTTAGCCAGACTAACCAAAGGGCACCAAGACAGTATCCAAATTAATAAAATCAGAAACGAAAAGGGAGATATAACAACAAAAACTGAGGAAATTCAAACCATCATAAGATCCTGCTACAAAGGCCTATACTTGCCTTTAATCCCAGCACTTGGGAGGCAGAGGCAGGCGGATTTCTGAGTTCGAGGCCAGCCTGGTCTACAAAGTGAGTTCCAGGACAGCCAGGGCTACACAGAGAAACCCTGTCTCAAAAAACAAACACCCCCCCCAAAAAAAAAAAACAAAAAAAGCCTATACTCAACACAACTGGAAAATCTGGATGAAATGGACAATTTTCTAGACAGATACCAAGTACCAAAGTTAAATCAGGATCAGATAAACCATCTACACAGTCCCATAACCCCTAAAAAAATAGAAGCAGTCATTAAAAGTCCCCCAACCAAAAAAGCCCAGGAACAGATGGGTTGAGTGCAGAATTCTGTTAGACCTTCAAAGAAGACCTAATACCAATACTCTTTGAACTATTCCACAAAATAGAAACAGAAGGAATACTACCCAATTCATTCACAGTTATGCTGCATATTCTCCTTTGGAGATGGAACGGTTTCTGTCTAATCAGGAACCTTTCACAATTTCCTTTCATAGAGGACTTCCTAAGAGATTTTTTCCTACTTCTATCATGTCTAATATTCCAAATAGATTTTAAAAACTGGTTGAGTGCATATTACTTTTACCTTCAGAAGATATCATGTACATTTAAGAGGCATTTAACTGTTATAAATTATTTTGATGACTTAAAAGAAGTCAATACTGAGTTGCACATTTTAAAATAAGTTTTATCAGTTTAATAAAAATATAGAAAAATGAGAACATTTACAATAGTTGGAACCTTTAAGAAAACTCACATTTTGTGATACAATTCACCAGAATAATAGGTCTGTGTCATTTATCACGATAAAGTTTTTTCTAGTATTTCTCCATTTTTAATTAATTCTTTTTTTCCATTATGTGTATATGCATATGAATGCATAGTGTATGGATGTTTTTGCTTGCATGTACATGGGTGTATACACATGGACATGTATGTATATGGAGGCCAGAGTTTAGCATCTGGTGTCTTCCTCTATTGCTTTCTACCCTGTCTTTTATTTTTGGAGACAGGGTCTCTCTGTGTAGCCCTGGCTGTCCTGGAACTCTCTGTAGACCAGGCTGGCCTCGAACTCACAGCGATCTGCCTGCCTCTGCCTTCCAATTGCTGGAACTAAAGGTATGCACCACCTTGCCTGGCCCCACTCTAGTTTTTGAGACAGAGTCTCACTGAATTTGGAACCCACCTATTGTCTACATTGGTTAGTCAATGAGTTCTTGGGATCTGCCTGTGTACACACACTAGCACTGGACCCACAAATCCTCTTCACCACATATGGCTTCCTCCTTGTGTCCTGACTGAGCCATCCTCCAATCCTCTTTGAAGTATTTTTAAGTCAAGTCTTAAGAGGTTACTTTTCCACTCTCTCCAGCCCTCCTGTACTCTCCAAAGTCTTCATTATCCAGGAAGTTGATTCTGTTTGCACCTTCTCACCCAACAGTTCTTTCAGGATTGTTCCCATATGGGATAGGGTGGCTTTGAGTGGCTTTGTTCCTTTAGGGATTGAGGGAAATGAAGAAATACTAAAAAAGGGACCCCACATCTTTGGTATAGTAAACAATTCTGGAAGCTGTTAAAATAGAAAAGTAAACACAGTCATATACCCTTTATTTACAGTGGTGTGCTGCCTGCAAGATTTGTTAGGGCAATGGCGACACAAAGCTTGTGGAAATAACCAACCAATATCCGATTTGACTTGAGGCCCACTCCACGAAATGGAACCTGTCTTATTTGGGGTTCTATTGCTGTGAAGAGACAACATGACCATGGCAACTGTTACGAAGGAAAACATTTAATTGGGCTGGATTACATTTTCAGAGGTTTCCAAGGTTTATTTCATTATCGTTATGGTGGGAAGCACGGCAGTGTGCAGGCAGACATGGTGCTGGAGAAGGAGCCAAGAGTTCTCCATCTGGATCCACAGGCAGCAGAAGGAGACTGTGTATTTCACTGGGAATGGCTTGAGCATATAAGACCTCAAAGCCTGCCTTCAGTGACTTACTTCCTCCAACAAGGTCACACGTACTTCAAGAGGCCACACCATCCAATAGTACCACTCTCTATGGCCAAGCATTTAAACACATAAGTCTATGGGGCCCATTCTTATCAATGAACACAGAACTTACATCTAACACTCTTTGGGTGACCAAGAACCTGAGAGTAGCCCATGGACCTGGAGTAAAATCAAATACTACTGTTCTTAGAAAACAAAACAAAATAGCAACAAAATGACTCCCAATGATATCCTGCATAGTAGATCAGTGCCTTGCTTAGTCACCATCAGAAAGGCGTCCTCCTTCAGCAGATGAGAACAAATACAAAGAGCTACAGCCATACATTATGCAGAAAGTGGGAGATCTTGGAACACACAGCCCTAAATGGGGAATTTGTCTCATTCAAATCCCGTCTCTTAGAGCCCAGGGAGCCCAGCAGAAGAGGAGGCAGAAAGAGTGGAAGAGGCAGAGGGGATGGAGGACACCAGGAAAAGAACTTATTCAAAGCACCCATGAACTCACTGGGGTGGCATGAACGCAGCCAGCACAGGTCTGCACCATGCCCTTTGTGCACGTATTATGGCTTCCACTTTAGTGTTTTTATGGGATTCCTGAGTGTGCAGATGAGTGGATCTCTGTTTTCTGGGGCCTCTTCTTGGGCTCTTTCCCTTGTTTTGTCCCATTCTGATGTGTTGGTTTTTGTTTTGTCTTATTTATTTTATTTTCTTTATATAATCCCTTAGGAGCCTGTTTGTTTTCTAATGAGAAACTGAAACGGGGTGGATCAGGATGGGAGGAAAGGTGGGGAGGAACTGGGGGACAGAGGGAGGAAAAACCACAATCAAGATATATTATGTGAGGAAAAAAATCTATTTTTAATAAAAGAAAAATAATGTTTAAAACTTTCTAAACATATTCAAATCATGGATTGTAAAGTATCATTAATTTGAATAATAAGAATATAAATAATAAAATGTTTTTGAGAGAGAGAGAAAGAGAGAGAGAGAGAGAGAGAGAGAGAGAGAGAGAGAGAGAGAGAGACTGAGACTCAGTAAATTTCTGTGCTACTATAACAAAATACCCCACGGTGTATAACTCACAAGTAATAGAAATTCATTTCTCACAGTTCTGAAGAGTTGGAAGTTCAAGGCGAAGGTGTCATCAGCATCAGTGCCTGGTGCAAACTGATCTGTAATTCCTGGAAACCACCTGCTCGCTTTAGCCTCCAGACCCGTGTCTTCAAGTAGTACAAAGGGCAGAGAGGCAAAAGAGTATTCCTTTCTTACTTGAACTCTGCCCCCTTTTATATTGATGCCAGTCCTGTTCGTGAGGATAGGGCCCTTAAACTCAAGGGCCCTATCTCTTAGTGTTTCTGCACTGAGGATGAAGTTTCAGCCTGAATTCTGGAGGGAACAACTCTCAGCCATATTAGAATTGGACCATGGTCTTGAAAATCTCATTAGAGGGAATAAACTTTACTTTAGAGGGAGATACAGCATCCTCATAGCCTGGGATAAGTTTGTCATCTAGTGAGGGAATGTCTTTCCCATCCCAGGCTACTGTTAGGCTTAAGAATGTGCATCAGTTGCTGCAGCTGTCTCCATTTCTAGCTCTAGGTGGCAAAGGAAAACACCTCAGGTGTACCTGCTTTCCTCACCTTATGGCCCACATAGTAGGTCCCATGAATTGAACATCAATGTATTAGCCAGCAAAATGATAGTTTTTATTATGACATTTCTTACATATATATCATTATATTTTATACAACATATATAGTAAAGTCAAGGATTTATCCCTCAAAATATGCAAAGATACTCAGTATAAGTAATAAGTTTTGCCTGTCTTGTGGGAAGAAATATCTGTTCAAATCATGTATCCATTTTAAAATACAGGATATTTGGTGAGGTTGCTATTGAGTGATATAAGTTTCCTATATATTTTAAATACTAACTCATTAGAGAAACAGTTTAAAATATTTTTTCTCTGTTCCATTTTATTTTGGTCATTTGTGGTAGTACCATATGAAGGTTAGGGTTGTTTTTGGAAATATCTATATTTTGGTTGTGAATGTAGCCTTTAATGGCTGAGCCATCTCTCATACTCTGCTTCTTGGAAATGTTTGTAAAATATTCCACCTATATATTTTAATTTTTTATTTTTATTTTTATTCTATGACAGTGATGTTTTGCCTATATCTATGTCTTGGTGAAAGTGTCTGATCTTGGACTTACATACAGTTATGAGCCACGATGTGGGTGCTGGGAATTGAACCTGGGTCCTCTGAAAGAGCATTCAGTGCTCTCCAGCCCCTACCTAGATCTTGATTGGGATATGATTGAATCTGTAGATTGATTTTTTTAAAAAGGTTTCTTTCCTTATTTATTTATTTATTTATTTATTTATTTATTTGTATATGCACATATGTGGGCACACATTCCTGTTTATATATGCAGAGAGAGATCAGAAGAGGGAGGTAGATGTCCTCTATCGATGTCTGTCAGTTCTTTAAGGTAAGGTCTTTGTCTGAACCTGAAAGTCATGTTTTCTAGGCTAGGTTGAAAATCAGCAAGCTCCAGTGGTCGTCCTGTCTCAGCCCCCCTTAGAGCTAGGATTTACAGGTATTTGTGCTGGATGCTGGATTGTTAGTTGGGTGTTAGGAACTAAACTCTGACCCTTATAATTGTAAAACAAGCAAGTCATTTTTTTAATGCTAAGCCATCCCTCCAGGCCCCCATAGATTGCTTTGGTGAGTATTAATAATCAAACAACCGTAAGTCTTCCCATCTGTGGGCATGGAGTAACTTCATTTGTGTCTTCTCTAACTTTCCTCATCAGTTTAGTGCAGTTTTCGGGGGGCGGGGGGCAGTATTTTGACTCCTTGTTTATTTCCAAATGCTTTTTTATATTTGATGGTATTTTAAATGAGATTTTCCTTATTAACTTTTTTGATAACACATTGTTAATCTACAGAAGTACAAATGACTCCTGGGTGTTGACACTTTTTTCTGAAAATTCATTTGTTATTAGTTCTAGTATTTTATTTTGGTTCAAGGGAGTTTTTGATGTTTTCTATATTAAGATCATGTCATGTATGAACAGAAATGATTTTTCTTTTTCCTTTCCAATTTGAACGTAATTTCTTTTGTTTGCTTACCTAATTGTTCTGGCTATTATAACTGCCAGGACTATGTTGACTAGAAGTCACAAGGGTGCGTGTTTTAGAGTTTAGAGAAAGCTTTCAGTTTTCACTGAATATGACAGCTGTGGGCTCATTGTATGTGACCTTCATTATAATGAGGTACATTTTATTCCAAGCCTCTTGAGAAATTTTACCAATTAAATTGAATTTTGGCATGAAAATTATTTATTTTTTGAAATTAAAATAATTACATCATTTCTTCCCTTCCCTTTCTTCTGTCTAACTGCTCCAGTCTTTGACTCTCTCTCAAATTCATGACCTCTTTTTGTAATCTGTGTGTGAGTGTGTATACATAAACATATATATGCATAAATATATAATCACAACTTCCTCAGTCTGTGTGATGTTACTTGTATGTATATGATCTCAGGGAAGCCTAATTGCTATTGAACAACTTGGAGAGACTCATCCCCGGGGAAGACTATTTCCCCCACTCTCTTCAAGAATCCTTAGTAGCCTGGGCTTCTTTGTGTTAGGGTTGAGGAGACCCCTTGAGATTTCCCCCTTCCATGTTAGTATGTCTATTGGTGCTGTACTTCCTTCGGTATCAGTGATCTTTTTTATTATTGTTTTTGTTGTTTGTTTGTTTTTAGAAACAGGGTTTCTCTGTGTAGTCCTGGCTGTCCTGGAACTCACTCTGTAGACCAGGCTGGCCTCGAACTCAGAAATCTGCCTGCCTCTGCCTCCCAAGTGCTGGGATTAAAGGTGTGTGCCACAACCGCCCGGCCTATTGTTTTTCTAATAATCGTGTGTGTGTGTGTGTGTGTGTGTGTGTGTGTGTGTGTGTGTGTTGCTGGGAGTGAGTGAGGAGAGGCAGAATCCCCTTTTATAATGGGCTAGGCAACATGGCTGTAGCCAGGTGACTGTGGGGGTGGAATCCAACCAAAACGCCAGGGGCCTGAGCTTACATGACTGATGGCCACAGGGTTATGTCCAACAACAAAGTTGTCCTCTGACCTCCACATGCACACTCGCAGCATGTGTGCTACCCTCTCTTACAGTGAGAGCACTAATAGTGCATGTGCACACATGCACATAAATAACAATTCATTTTACAAAGATTATCAGGTCAAGTTCCACATAATTAGATTTTCTAACTTTCCTTCTGCTGTAGTTTGAAACTATTATGATAAGAAGAGAAAGAGGAGGAGAAAAAGAAGAGGCAATCTGGTATCACTAGTTCAATTTGTTGACAGTTATCTTGTGACCTACCTTGCATTCTATCATCTGGTCAGTGGTCCATGTTTCCTGGAGGGGAATGAGCATTCTGTCACTGGGCAAGGTGCTCTGGGTATGCGTGTTAAATTCACTTACTCTATAGTACTGTAGGACAAGGTTCTCTTACTGGTCTATCTTTCTTACTGGAAGTGGCTGTTGGAATCTACTCTTATTTCCTCCTGTTTCTCCCCTAAGTCTGTCCAATTTTGCTTCCTATATCTCAGTGGGTTGGTGTTCAATGAACACAACTGTCATATATGCTTGGAGAATTAACTCCTTTGTCATCCGCATCGTGTCCTTTGTTTCTTGTGGCCATTTTTACGTAAGCACTTTTTACTTCAAGTGTAGCCGCCCTTGCTTTATTGCTAACCACGCTCATGAAATAACTTACTCCACAGCTGACTGACAGATTGTTTGCATCCTTAAATCTAAAATGAGTTTCTTGTAAGTAGCCTATAGTTAGGTATTGATTTGTTTCATCAATTAAGTTATTCCAAGTTCATTGATTAGGGAATTTGATGCATTTACACTTACGGCAGTAACTACAGTAAAACACTTAGTATTTACTAAATTACCGTTATAACTGTTACTGTTCTCCGTATTATAGTTCTTTCCTAATCTTTTCTTCTTCTATTGTATTCTTACATTAGTGACATCAGAATTTATATCCTTTGTATCGTGTACCCATTACCATCTGAGTATAGTTGTGTATTCCTTAATGTTTTTCTATGTTTTGTTTTGTTTCCTTTCATTCTGACATTGTGGGTGACTTACACAGTTGTAGCTCCACAGGGTGCTGTGCTTGTCTCAGTGTCAATGTCTATGCAGTTTGACAGTTGTAAGCACTTTATATTTTGCTGTTTGCAACTTGTTTTAACTTCAAGGACTCACTTTAGCACTTCTTGTAAATCTGGCCCAGAGCGCACAATCTCCCTTAGTTTTTTTTTTTTTTTTCTCCCATATTTTTTGCTGAGAAGGGAATATTCTTATCATTCACTTATTTTGAAATAACAGTTTTGCTGGTTCTAGAGCTTTGGGTAGGTGGGTTTTTTTCCCTTCGGTGTTCTGTATCACTCCAATCCTCTCTAGCCTGAAAGGTGTCTGTCTGCCTAGAAATCTTGCCATATAGACTTAGCCGGGCTCCTTTGCACGTGATCAGTCAGTCTTCTCTTCCTGCTTTTGAATTCTTCACTTGTCTTTGAACTTTGAAAACAAAATGAAAAGGACAAGGAAGTGGTAGGGGCACTTGTTGAGGAGTGGTGGGAATGGGAGGGGAAAGGAGAGTATGAAGAGAATGTATTGTGTACATGCATGAAATTGCCAAGTAAGCTTTAAGAATCAATCCACACAAAAAGATAATCTGACCTTAATGTATGTAACTGTAAACTTTTGTGTTTCACCTTATTTGACCTCATGAACCTGGGTGCTTACTTGGCAGATTTGTCAAGGTTTGAGTATTACTTGTTTATATAATCTTTCTGCCTCCTTTTATTTCTCGAATTTCTATGAGGTGTACATGAGTTCATTTTATGCGATCCCATACACCCTGCAGTACCCCGTCCATTATGTACAATTTCAAATGAGCTGTTTCCACATTCTCTGTTCTCTTTCTTCTGCTTTATGAAGTCTGATGTGTAAGGTCTGTATAACTTTTTCACCTCAGTCATTCTGTTGCTCAAGACGTTTTTCATACTTTCAATCCCTTTGTTAATATTCACGTTCTATTCAAGCACCCTTTCTTGTTTTAATCTAGTTGGCTATCTGTGCATTCTTGTAACTTGTGGCACTGCTTTTATACGATCATTTAGAATTTCTTTTTATGAGACAATTCATAGATTTCCATTTGTTTCTTTTTCTCACCACTGGAGCTCAGATGCAGGGCCCCATACACACTAGAAAGTATCCTGTCACTGAGCTAAATTCCTTGTCACAACTTTCTATTTCATTAAGGATAGCTGCTGGAAATGGATTTGTTTCTTTTATGAAATCATATCTTCCTTTTCGGCTCCTTCAAACGATGCTTTCAATGGCTCACTGGGGTCTAGGACCTAAAGAACTAAATTCAACGTCTCCTGAGCATGCAGACTCTCTGGCCAGGTTCTGTCTGGTTCTCTCTGTGTCGCCATTGTACTGTTCGGACACCTGGTTCCTCAGGGTCACCAGGCCGAATCACTGTTTTGCTTTGGTTCTCTCTCATCTCTACAAAGCTGATTCTGTGCTTTGCAGTTTCTCTCACTGTTCTGTTCTCTCCCTCCCCCTCTCCCTCTCCCTCTCCCTCCCCGTCTCCCTCTCCCTCTCCCTCTCCCTCCCCGTCTCCCTCTCCCTCTCCCTCTCCCTCCCCCTCTCCCTCTCCCTCTCCCTCTCCCTCTCCCTCTCCCTCTCCCTCTCCCTCTCCCTCTCCCTCTCCTTCTCCTTCTCCCTCTCCCTCCCCTCCCTCTCTCTCTCTTTGTGTGTGTGTGTGTGTGTGTGTGTGTGTGTGTGTGTTCCCTTGAAGTAACACCTCCTCTGTGCCAGCTTTTTCGGGTAATTCTTGCTGTCCTCTAAACATTCCTACTCCCTGGCATATCTACCATGCTTGGACCATTATTGATATTTTTATAACCATACCCCATTTTCTGCTGTGCATTCCCACCATTTCCAGTGCTCACTACCCTGCACAATCCCACCCTTTCTTTCGGGCATTGGAGTTTACCAGACCAATCATCAAGTATGGGCTTCCTCATTTGCTACCACTGTGATTGACCTAACGAGGACTTCTTCTCCTCTCTGGGTTTTAGCTTTTCTCATCTACACAATGAGGTCATTAGTAACAGAGCCACTATATTGTTTTAAGTAGATGAGCCAATGCATATTTGGTTCATAAGGGCCTAGCATCATAAGACAGAGTTTGTACAATGTGTAGGCAATGGCTGGCATACTATAGGGGCTAAACGTTAGTTGCTTTGATGATACGCACTTTTGGGGAACAAGTCAGGTATACTTAACAGGTAGTGCAGATTTCTCTGGGTCCCAAGATGAGCAAAGACAGAAGAGGAATTTCTGTCTTACATACCCTCCGCACTCTGTCCTCCTGCTACTGCGTTGCTGACTGATAGCCAGACTACCCAATACTTTGAAGTCACCCAGACATTATTTGTTCAAATACAGCTTCACTACTAACTAAATACAACTAAGTATAAAGGGCAATCTTTGGCTTTCCATTGTCTCTTGAGCCTGATTCTAAGATGGGGATTAAAAGGGTTTGCAGTTGTCTAATGGCAAAACAGGTGAGGATGTTGTGTTAACCACACTGGAGAGTGGTTTTTGTGTGGTTTCCCTTTTTTTTTTCATTCCTGAGATGGCTCCCTCTTTCACTGAGCCCTGGAACATGTGTCCCTTGTGAGTTCCCCGCTCTCCTGACTTCTATCTCACACTCTCCCATCTCTCCTGCTTCCCCTTCTCATAAAGCTGTCACAGGCCAGGACACGGCCATTTCCTGTACTTGCTTATGTTGCTGTTTTATTTTTTCACTGACCTGGACAATGTGTCCCAGACCATAGACATCCTGAAACCACCACTGATTCAGATGTCCCCTGGTCATGGACGTGACTGGAAGAAAGCCAGCCTCAAGTTGGGTGCAACTCTTCCCTGACTCCTCAGAAGGGAGAAAGCTGGGAGCCATAGGGTTCTCTCTCAAGCTTCCTCGTGCCTTGCTTCACCTCGTTTTGCTCAGGACCATAACTTGCTCTCAGTTGACACACAAAAAAAACTTGCCTGAGATCACTGGAGCCGGGGAAGCCCTGACACGTATCTGCTCTCGCAGCCTCTAGACTAGACTTGAGAGATAAGAAGCAAATTCCAGGCCTGCTTGCTTTCGTCTAATCTTGGAACCCAAACAGAGTGGGGTCTGGTTAAGACTTCGAAGGGAGAAATGAAGAGATGCCTTACTCTAACGAGGAGCCCAAGGAATGCTGAGAGAGCCCACGTGCTTGCTGTCTTCTGAGCATGGAGAGAGATGTGCAGCTGTCTAGCTGTAAGTACTTCTGTCCCCTGAGCAGCTATGTCTTACTCTTCTATAGCCTCTGGGTTGGCTTTGCCAGGCAAAGTAAGCACCGAACCCAGTCTAGCACGAAACAAGTTGTAGTATTGATTTATTTGAGCATCAGGGAAAAATTAATGTACTAATAATCAATATAGAGTGATGAATAGAGACTGGATAACACCTGTGTATAAATGCAGTTTTAAAATACAGTGGTAATATTGTTGATGAAGAGGCCCATGAAAGTAAAATAATCCAGGGCTTGAGACCTGCTGGACTGTGCCGCAACCCCAGGCCATTGCTCTCTGTCTGTTATTGAAGTGTTGCAGCAGATCCAGGCCACTTTAGGGCCCTCTGGATCTGCTAGAATCCAAGGGACAAGATAGAGAACTTTCTCTCCCAAAAGCTATTGGGATGGCCTGAGAAGAACAGCAGCCTCTATGGGAGCAGAGCGAGTCCATGCAGCGACCCTGTCCCGACTCTGTTCTGTCTCTATTTCCTTCAGCCAGCGGCCTGCTGACACCATCAGTAAATATGGTTCCTTACTGTTCAGCACCCTTCATGGACCACTTTTTGTTCACTTACTCCTGCCTCCTCCCACCCCTTCCCCCAGTTCTGTTTGCTCAGCAGGAGATCAGAGACTTTTCATCCTTTGCACTGTACTACCATAGAAAGAAAGCGGGCTTGCTGGGTGGGTCCCAGTTCTCTGCTGTCATACTCTTAGATATCCATTGGCAAGAGAGGAGTAACACCTCACAAGCAAACTTTGGGCTTGACAGGGCATTCCTAGTAGGCGCCTGTAGGTATACGGCAGTGCTCAGGGTACATTTATTCATATGCACCAGGAGAATGGTTACCATCCTCACCCAACAGTCCCTAAGCTTGGTTCAGCCCTGGTTTCTGCTTCCAAACTAGAACCCGTAGCTCCTGTTCTGTAACAATTGTCTGCCTCTCCTGAATCTAAATGCGTGAAACCTGCCTCAGTCTCCCAGAGCTGCAACAGGTTTCTCTACACCAGACCTTGGGCTGGTTACTCCCATATAAGATAATCCTCCCCTATGTCTATCCTCGATGGCCATAGCCCAAGACAGGACATGATATTGGAGAGTCTTATTATAAGGACATAATAAGAGATCAGGGATGAGTTAACCAAGGAAGGTTGTCCGAGGCTTGAAGTGTGTGGATCCTACTGTGTCACATATGGCTCTGACATTACAGCCCAAGATCTTACAGTGGATGGTGCAGCACAATAAACAGATTCAATGTAGACTTTATGCAAGATGATACTAGGCAAACTTCATGAAAGCTCTGTGTTTCATGAAGTCTTGCTGGCACCCTAAAATTCAGGCACTCCTCTGCCCACGTAGAGATGAGAGAACTGAGCTTCTCAGAACAATGTGGTTGGGACAAGTTCTACCTGGTGAAGAGCGGCCGACGCAGAGCTGAAGCGCATCTCAAAAGGGGCTCCCAACGCAGCTGGGCGGGGTTCTTGCCTCCCTGCTCTTGACATGGCAGAAGACTCAGTGTGGACCACCGAATGCACCTGGTTCCAGATAGCTCCAGGCTAATAAGAACTGTAGCTGTCTTAGTTACGGTTTCCTTTGCTGTGAACAGACACCATGACCAGGGCAACTCTTATAAAGGACAGCATTTAATTGGTGCTGGCTTACAGGTTCAGAGGTTCAGTCCATTATCATCATGGTAGGAAGTATCCAGGTAGACATGGTGCTGGAGAAGAAGCTGATAATTCTACATCTTGTTCCAAAGACACTCATGAGAAGACTGTCTCTTCTGCACTGGAAGGATCTTCAAAGCCCACCCTCACAGTGACACACTTCCTCCAAAAATGTCACACCTCCTAATAGTGCCACTTCCTGTGCGCCAAGCATATTCAAACCACCATAGTAGCCATGTGTTGTGTAGTGTTTTCCCCAGCATTGAAAATTAAATGGATTTTTTAAGACTCAGGCAATAGACGGAACATACGAGCCTCAGTTCGTAAAACAAACCCCATAGGTCTCAGGAAGGTACAGAAAGTTTAAAAATTCACAAGGCCCTTTCCAAAGTTGATATATGCAAAATATAATCACTGGGGAGAAGAGATGTACTGACCAAAGCGCCCTGTGAAGTAGTGTAGGAGGCTCGAGGGGCATAGCTTTTGGAGCATTGGGGATTATTGGATGAGATTTCTGACAACGCAGCAGCTTTTGAGTACAAGTTACCCATACTCTTATAAGTAACCTGATGATTTCATGCTGACTAAGCTATGCACAGAATTGTTACTTTGGTCTGTTGTCGGTGTTCTATCTGGAATGAATAGATGTTTGCTCTTGTCTTCCTAGGAAAAGTCACACATTATTTGGTGGCTATCTCAAGTACCTTAAGTTTGTGGGGGAAAGGGGGGAGCAGGCCTGAGGAAATATGAAAATAGTTAGAGCCATTCGTAGAAACCAGGAGCCATATCTTTCTAGAAGCCTCAGTGATGGCTCTAAGGTAGAGAAATGATTGAGTTCAATATTATCAAAAGGATGTAGCTTCAGGAAGCCCTAAAATATAGTAACCTCTGGACATTGGTAACATTGTGTAATAAACAACATACATTGCTAAGTAATAGAGGAATGCTGCAAGCCTTCTTTAATTCCTGGGGGAAATTGAGTCTCTAAAGATTAATTTGTTCAGAGCCCCATAGATTAAAAAGCAGAAAATACAGGATCTTCTGAATTCAAGTCAGGTCCTGCCTCCATCTGTGCAGACATGAGTGAGGAGATGAAAATGAAAAAGCCGGATACGGTGGGCAGGAAGGGCTGCACTATGGGGACCTGAGTGGCCATTTGGTGGTCAGTTGACAGAAAGTGGAGGAAATGATGGTTTGGAGGGAAGAAATGCCCGAGACAACTCTGAGCATGAAACAGACTCAATGGAAACAGTGGAGGTGGGAAGGGACAGAAGAGGGAATGTCTCCCAAATCGAGAAGGAAGGAAGACAAAGGATGGACAGACGGGTGGATACACGTCTGGGATAGAAGGGTGATTAGATGGACAGTCAAGTGCATGGGCAGGTGGGTGGGCAGGTGGATGATTGAGGGGTTGAGTGGATGGATGGGCGGGCAAATGAGCAACGGAATGGATGGTTGGATGGGTGGGTGGGAAGTGAATAGATGGGTGGATGGATGAACGGATGGGTGGATGGGTGGGTGGGTGGGAAGTGAATAGATGGGTGGATGGATGGATGGGTGGGTGGGTGGGTGGGAAGATGAATAGATGGGTGGATGGATGGATGGATGGATGGATGGATGGATGGGTGGGTGGATGGGTGGGTGGGTGGGTGGTGTCTTAGGTAGCATTACTATTGCAGTGATGAAATACCACAACCAAAAATCACGTTGGGGAGGAAAGAGATTATTTGGCTTTCACGTCTATATACTACTGTTCACAGCAGAAGGAAATCAGGACAGGAACTCAAACAGGGCGGGGACCAGGAGGTAGAAGCTGATGCAGAGGCCATGGAGGGGTGGGTGCTGCTTGCTGACTCGCTCATTGTGTTTTGCTCAACATGCTTGGGTGTTTTGCTCAACATGCTTGGGTATAGAACCCACCAGCCCAGGAATGGCACCACCAACAGTGGGCTGGGTGACCACCTGTTAATAAGATTCCCAACAGCTGGACCTTAGGAAAACAGTTTCTCAATTGAGGTTCCCTCCTGTCAGATAACTTTAACTCCTGTCAAGTTGACATAAGACTAGCTGGTAGATGTAGATAGATGATAGGAGGATAGACGGACAGTTGACAGGATGAATGTCCAGTGGGGTGAGGGGAAGACTGAGTGCCTGGGTGGATGAATGGATGGATGGATGGGCAAATGGAATAATGGATGGATGGATGGATGGATGGATGGATGGATGGATGGATGGATGGACAGATGGACGGACTGACAGATGGACAGACAGATGGATGGATGGATGGATGGATGGATGGATGGATGGATGGATGGGCGGATGAACTGATGGACAGATGGACGGACGGATGGATGGATGGACTGACGGATGGATGGATGGATGGACGGACAGACAGACTGATAGACAGACGGATGGATGGATGGGTGGGTGGGTGGATTGATGTATGGACAGACAGACTGCCAGACAGACGGAAGGATGGGTGGATAAACCAGTGGAAGCAAAATATAGTGTTTGCTGCCTGCCTCTCTCATATTTTGCGGGTAGCCAAAGCACTGGTCACTTTCAAACACTCTCACTATTTAGCTGACTGACTATACGTGTTCCTCATCTAGAACGCTTGTTCGGCAAGTCTAGGGGACTTGCTGACATCAGTCCCTGGCCTGTGCCCAGTGTAACAACAGGGGCTACCGCATATTAAACACGCAGTAAATATTTGTTGGACCAATCACTGCCCCTCCATGGAAACGGGCCTCCTTCTTTCAGGGGCTTTCGGAGAATGGAGGGGCCAGGGAAGGTGCACAGTCAGGTTCACCCTGGGAAGGGAAAGGCCTAGAAACCAGAGGACCCTGAACAGCCTGTGAGGCAGGGGCTTTACTGGTGGGCTTTACTGGCGGGAGCTTCCTAGCTCCTGGGGCCCAGTTCCCCACGGAGCACCACTGCCCCCTTGTGGACTGTACCGAGAATGGCTCCAGGCTGCAGCTTCCTGCCACCCAGCAGGCCAATCAGTGCTCACAGGCTTGCTTGGTCCAGCTTGCTCAGCAGCTCCTGTCACCAGGGGCAGCAGCTGCAGCCACAGCCCAGAAAGCAGCTCCTCCTTTTTGCTCCTCAGCCTCCCATCAGTGTCTGCGCGGTGCCTGTGACACCCACCTGGACCTCTTCCCGCAGTGCGTGTGCACAGCTGCTTGGCGGTCGTGCAAGCTCAGAGGCCGATGCCAGCACCTGCAGTGCTGTGAACTACAGGCAACACCGCGTGGCTACTGACACCAGGCGGGGCCAGGCACAAGAGGTATGGGGTGACTCCAGAGGATGAGCACACCACACCCTGGTGCAACAGAGATGCGGTGACTCAATGCACAGCCTGGTGGGCCTGCGTGGCCGCGTGCAAACATGCTTGCATGACTGACTAGCCTGTCGTGCTGAGCATACACTTCTCACCCAATTACCTGAACCATTTCATAGTAAGTAGATTCCACCTCAGTACCCGGAAGTCTAGATTCCCAGAGAAACCTGAAAGCTGTGATCATCTTGATCTGGACCCGAGTTCCCACCGGGGCGTGAGCGGTGGGGAGGGAATAAGCTCCGCCCTCCCGCCGTGGCCTTGCACTGAACAGCAGCCTGGTCCTTTGCCAGCCTGTGCTCGCCCATGCTACCAGCCAGAACCGCGTCCGGATTTAATGGAAGACTCGGGCAGTTCTCCTAGAAGGGGATGACTAGCCTTAGACAGTGCTCCCAAGGAAGGCCAGTGTGGGGAGGGGCCCCGCGCGCTTGGTGAGTGAAGGAGTGATACAGTCTGGGGTAGCAGTGAGGCACCCAGGACGGGCGCCCCTTCCTCCTCTGCTAGAGTCCTTCCCTCCACAGACCAGTTCCCAACCTAAGCAGTGTAAGACAGGAGGAGCGAGGCAGGGTCAGCAAGACCAGTGGGTAGCAGGAGACAGGTCCCGGGCTGGTGCTGGGCAAATGGTTGACCACTCTGACCTCCGCACGTGGTGGTGCCCTCTCCATCCTCAGAAGAGAGAACCGAGGCTCTGAGAGTTGGGTCAGCAAAACACACGTCTAGAACGAGGTAATGATTTGGGGCTCTCGCAACTCCCACTTCCTGAACCTCAGAGGCTGCGTGCTGGCCTCCTAGGGAGTTCAGCCATCAGCTTTGGATTTCCTTGAAGAGGGAGGTGAACTGTTGGTTTTCCTAGGAGCCTGACCTATCCTTCTTATCTGTACTATTGACAATGAAGCCACGTGTTCTGGAAGCACACCCCTGCTTATGCTCCCCCTATCTCAAAGGTAGCCTCTAGTGACCCCCCCCCCAAAGCTAGAGTAGTTAGGTAGTTTTCTGCCCCTCTCAGTCCCTTCGAATGTCCCATGCATCACTGATGATGAAAAGCCAAAGATCGGCCCTGGGAAGTAGCAGCAAGCCAAGGGAAGGTTGTGATAGAGGTGACTGGATGGCTTTGGCTGTGGCTGCTTGTGACATCTGTTGACGAATTCCCACCTGAACACTCATGGGGCCAGGAATATGACAGTACCTGATTTATAGGCCTTGTTGGAGCTCTGAGGAGGCTGTGACAGGCCGCCGGCCGGCCTTTTGCACCTTGGCTAATAGGTGAATATAGATGCTTACAGGGCTCCAAAGTCTGCACAGTGGGGGCACCATTTAAGAAGCATTCGTCCCAGGGATGAGCTGCATCCTGATTAAGCTTCCCTGATTCTGTCCCTGAGGGATGTCATCGCTCTGATTGTCTTTCCTAAACATACTCAGTGACTCTTGCAAAAATTAGTATATATGCTTTGCTCAGAAATCTAAGTTTTGTGACTACTTTCTTTTGACCTATGCCCTGGAGTGTAGAAGGTTTTGTTTTCTTTACTTTTGTTTTGCTTTGCTTCTTCTTCTTTTTTTTTTTTTTTTTTCTGGATTGATAGTTCTTTGTTTTTGTTTTTTGGTTTTTCGAGACAGGGTTTCTCTGTGTAGTCCTGGCTGTCCTGGAACTCACTCTGTAGACAAGGCTGGCCTCGAACTTAGAAATCTGCCTGCCTCTGCCTCCCAAGTGCTGGGATTACAGGCGTGCACCACTACGCCGGGCTGACATTTCTTTTAATATACACAATGTATACTACTGCTTCATATAATTTACCAATGTCATTTTTCAGTGACATCAGTATTGACCTCATATAGACAGGGGATAAAAGCTGGGTTTCCTTGTGTACCGAGTCCAAAACATGTGTTCAACGGTTAATATCGACTCCGTTTGGATAGGAGCAACTTTCAGGATGACTCCATTTACAACAGTGGCTTCACAGCATCTTGCATCTAGACTCGAATGCCACGCAGTACTACCTTGTGTCTGTGAGGGCAGCTGAGATCCTGACAAGCCCCTCTTTGCCTGCCCTACTTTTGCCTGTTTTACGCTGCTGCTCGTGCTGCCACTGCTGCTACCGCCATGGCTGCTGCTAAACTTGCCGAATGTTTGAAGAGTCTTTTCATGAACTCGGAATCAGGCCGTTCATGTCGGAAGTCACCATCTTCATTCATGACTCTATCTCCTGCCTCATGTCGGGAACACTTGTGTTGAGCACTTTTGGCAGAAGCACAAATTTTAATAATGGAAAAACCATCATAACTATCGGGTTCGTCAGAAAGTCTGTCCAATACTATGACTCCATTCTAATGATGTGAGAAGGTAGACCTGAAGGTTTCCTTTGGAGAGGACAGGATAGTCCCAGTAACTTTTATTGTGTTAATGCAATTCACATATCTTGCTTTCTCATTTTTTTTCTTTTTAAGTGATATCCACTCAGGCAGGATCAAACTTGTAAGCTGGAGAAATAAATTCTACTACATAAGAGCCAGGTGAAAAATCATGAACTACCAAGTTCCCATCTGTCGTAAGGAAACCAACATGCTCTTCTCTGTCTCCCAGAACTAGATACAAGGAGATCCAGTCCTGAAGCTCCACCCCTGAAACAACCACATGCCCCTTAATCATGGAATGATCTCCCAGGCCAATCCTACTACCTCGGGGCCCTCAGCAGCAGCCCTGGGGGGCATCACCGAGTTTCTGACGGTCCCCGAGAGTAGCAGCAGAATGGAAGAATTCTCACAAAATGTCCAAAATCACAGCAGCAGCTTTGATGAGGCAGGCCCAGGGCCTAGAGCTTACAAGCTGTATGGCCACAAAGGTCTTTCTTTTGGGGCGATCAGATACAACGTGGCTTAGACACCCCAATGCTTTGCTGTCTCAAGGCACCCAGTCTTCTTTTAAGTGTTGTGTATGTGGCATAGACCCCCCCAATCCTGAGGCCTGCACCCCTCACACTTTTGCTTTGCCTGGGCTGCATAGGAGTGGAAAGAAAGAGATCTGAGCCAGGCACAACCCTTTCTTAGAGCCCGTATGGACTCCCGAGGTCACATTGAAACCTGATGCTCAAATCCAGGACCCTAGCCTAGTCAAGAAATGAAGCTGAAGTTTTTGTCCAAGTTTTGGCTTCTCTAAATTCTGCCTGCCTTCACAATCACCTTCCCAAGACCAGAGGTCTTTGCTTTTTCCTATGGTGTTGCCCCACGTCCTGACACCATTTGTTAGGAGTCCGCAGAAGGTAAGGTAAAAGCTCACAAGCTATGACCTACGGGCATGAGTCGCAACCCAAGCCCCCAGCCCGTTGTCTCAGCAAAACAAAATCGACAGAGCCAGTGTGCGTCTCCAGTCATGCTTTATTATTCTGCAGAGGGAACTGCTGTGGCCTGCCCTTTATCTCTCCTCTCTCGTTAGAACAGAAGCATGTTAGTCCAGGCCCTCCAGATCCCGCTCCCATACAGAGATTATAATGCACTCAAGAGGGAGTAGCTGTGTGTGCATGCAGATATGTGTGTATATGTATAGGTATATACATATGTATATATATACATATACACATATATATTTTGGCTGTACAGTATTTATAGCTACAGAGAAAACAGGATTAACGTTACAACGATGGCTGCAACCCACCACAATCCAGTTTACTCAGCCAAAGACAAAGAAAGCACCACTTGGCCTCTGAATGGCTGCTAGCTTTCTATCTGAACAAACCTAACTGCTAGATGCAATAGATCAGGCTAGTATCAAGCCCCAGGTGGCTAAGGGAAGCCCTTTCTTGTGTTTTTCTAGGGTGTCTACTCTAGGAATGGACTGTTCTTTCTTTTAAGGACACTTGGTTTTGTTTTGTTTTTAAAGATTTAGTATGTATATGAGTACAGTGTAGCTGTCTTCAAACACACCAGAAGAGGGCATCTCATCTCATTTCAGATGGTTGTGAGCCACCATGTGGTTGCTGGGACTTGAACTCAGGACCTCTGGAAAAGCAATCAGTGCTCCTAACCACTGAGCCATCTCTCCAGTCAAAAGGACTGTTCTTATAGACCACCACAGTGGGCAAAAGGCATAAGGATACATTTGTATATCTTGCCGCCTCTCAGCTTTGGCCTGGCCTGTGTCATGGGAATGAGCTAATTCACTTGTATCTATGGCCATGAGTGGCCAAAGGCTGCCCACAATTCTAGGGAGTAACAGATAAAGTGTGTGTCAAAGTAGGGGAGGATGGTTCATTGGTTTGGTATCTTGGGGCTTGAGAAAGAAAGGTTCTCTATCCTCATATCCCAAGCTGTCCCAGTTTGTCATGTTACATACTAAGGGCCCATAGGGCCACTGTCAATCTTCTTTATAAAGGTTAGCATCATGTTTACAGAAATAAAATGGATTGTGGTGGTTGTTGTGTCCCTGTGCTTACCCCATCTGGTGTATTCGGGGTCAATGTTGGCCCCAAAGGCAGGATCAGACCTCATATTTAAACTCAAAAGAACCCTAGCACCAAACAAGATGGCCGGCCTGGCTTCTTGGTATGGCAAAGAGCCCAGACTGCACAAGGCTCTCCACCTTCTTCCCCTGCTGGGCCTCCAGATACAGCAGCGTCTTGGTCAGGTGGATAGCAATGACCGTCTTGCCACTAACAAGATTCTCTTCGCTTGTGAGATCAGAATGGAGTATGGGGGATGAAGGTGGGTGGAGGTAGGAGACCTATGCCCTCTTCTCTCGTGTATATGTAGAGTAGCATTAGGATGCAAGAGGGTAGGCAGCTGAGCTACCTAGGCCTGGCTGTGTCCCTAAAGGCTTCTTCTCAGTTCGTATTCTCACTCATTTCTTTGGTGGCAGGCACCTGGGCGACGTCCACCTAAGACTCACAGCTTTGTTTCCGGGCCAGCTGCCTGAAGTGTCGGGAAAGAGTCTCGGATCTTGGCCACTTCCATGGCACACAAGTGCCCAAAGACTTTGTTGTACCAGTCAGGAGAGCGGCCCCTGGGGAGGAAGAGGCAGGCAAATATGAGAAATTTGGTTTCCCCCAGAGAGAGAAAGGAACTCTTTCCCATGCTGGGTATCATTGACATAGGGTAGGAGCAAGGGATGGGCTCAGGGCCAAGGGGTTGGGGGGGGGGCGGGAGGCAGGCATCCCAGGCCTGGTACCTGAGGTCAGCACGGCAAATGTGAGTGAGGCGAGAGCGGCCCAGGCCACAGGGTTCCATGAGGTACTGGGAAGTGAGCATGAGGGCGCGCACGCCAGACTCTGGCACGGGTTGCTCAGGATCCAGGGACTGAGAGACAAGGAGGCAGCCACCACGAGGCAGGTCTGAGCGCCACATCCTGGAATGCGAACGGGCAAGAGCCTATGTTCAGATCCCCCAGGCTGTTGACTCTTGCCCCACCTTTCCGGTCCCGGAAGCACAACAGGATGGCTGAACAGGAATGCCTCACCTGAGCACCACAAAATCACGGCAAGGGTGAGGCGCCATGCTGTCAGTGACATAATGGTACAACTCCACACCTGGCATCAGGGCTTCCAGCACCTGGGCCCGCAGGAGGTCCTCATCCCACAGGGCCCGCTCCCGGAGCACGCGATGCAGCACCACAGCTGGAGGGGCAGCCACTTCTGTGGACGCCTTCCACATTCGAAGCGGGTGCCCATCTGGTGCCTACAAGCCAAATGGGTAGGGATGGTAACACTGTCAAAGTGGGAGCACTCCAAATTCATGCTAGTCCTCAGACTGCAGGGCCTAGATCTCCCTCCCTGTGGCTACTGGGCTCCTTGGCTGACCAGACCCAGACCCAGACCCAGACCCAGACAAACTGGCAGGTACCCACACTTTTCTGTCCTTCCTGTATGCCTGCTTCTCAGCCTGCTCTAGAGCACAAAACAAAGATGAGTCCCAGACATTCAGATGCTCACAGGGCCTATGGACAGTGT
This sequence comes from Apodemus agrarius, assembly GCA_964023405.1. Lineage (NCBI taxonomy): Eukaryota > Metazoa > Chordata > Mammalia > Rodentia > Muridae > Apodemus > Apodemus agrarius. The sequence continues at coordinate 61,619,718 of OZ030010.1, read as the reverse complement.
GGGCATAATGCGTGGCACTTCTGGATGGGGGAAGACAAGGGGATGATAACTCTTGATGGATTTGCCATCAGTGTATTTTGCATGTGCCAGGTTCCTTGTCAGTTCCCTACCTTAACCCCACGGGGAAGGTTTACTCATGGTCATTCTATATACAGGCAATGTCTGGCTTACAATGCCACTCAAGATGGACATCCCAAAGACAGCAAGGCTACTAACACAGGGGCAGTCTTGGGAGCCACCTCCAGCCCCAGCCTGGACTGAAGGCACTGGATAGAGAAAGCTCTGTAATGTGGCATCTACATGTGGTCTGGGAGAGGTTCTTCTTTGGAGGCATACCAGTCAAGGTAGCAGGACGACAGAAGCAGACACACAGAGAGGGTATTATGAGGGGCTCTGATTGCCCAGGACTAAAGAAGACCCAGGCATTTCAGTGAACGACATCATGGTGGTTCTGAAGTAGGACTGTGGAGGAGAACTCAGGAAGGTGGACCCCGAAAGATCCACTGGCCTCATATGGTTCCTGACTCCTTCAGACACCCATTCAGCTGCCTGTTATGCCCGCAAGTACCAAGCAGGAGCCCAATGAGGCTGTCAGAGTGACTCTATGGGACAGGCCTAGTGCTCTCTCACAGCTTACAACAAAGTGAAGAGTGAGGTGCTCACCTTCCTACAAGCCAGCTCTGTGTGCTGGGGCCCCGGCACGTTGGTCCAGCCCTTGAAGCGGTCTGCAGCATCCCGAAGCAGCTCCTGCACACTCTCCTCCATGTAAAGGCTCAGACTCACCCCAGCAGCCTGTGCCTGCCTCAGCTCAGCCAGGGCTGGCCCAGGAGGGCTGAGCTCAGCTGCACTGTATGAACCACATAGTTGTACCACCATATCCTGGGGAACCTGGCGGGGGGGGGGGCACACACATACATACACACACAGTGAGTGAGTGAGCAGGGTACCCCGCAAATATCAGTGTTAAGAGTAAATGGAGATGCAAGGCTACTGCACCACAGTGAGGCAGAGAAGGAACTGAGGGAGAAGCTTCACAAGTTAGAGTCTGGTGTGTGTGTATCAAGCTGGGACTCCTTGCCTGACTTGGGAGTCTGACGGCTAATCTTGCTTGTCAACTTGACTAAAACTGGAATCAACTAAAAAAACCAAGCAGCTGGGTACACTTGTGGAGGATTTTCTTTATTGGATCCTTTGAGGTGGGAAGACCCACCCCGAGTCAGGGCCATCTGAGGTCAGGAGACCCACCCTAAGTCTGGGCCACACCTTCTGGTGGCAGCCCACATGAAAAGACACATTAAAAAAGAAGCTTTCTGCTTTTCTCCCGCTTGCCCTCCCGCTTGCCGGCGAGTGTCTCTGGCCTGCTGCTAGGCACTCCTTCCCTGCTCTGAGAACCTATTTTGGGATTCCAACATGGATCAAAGACCAACCAGCCTCATGGACTGAACAACTACCAGATTCTCGGCCTTTCTAGTGGGAAACAAGCATTGTTGGACTAGTCAGACGACAGTCTTTAAAACCATTGTAATAAAATCCCTACACACACACACACACACACACACACACACACACACATTCATTCATTCATTCTATGAGTTCTGTTCATCTAGGGCAGTGGTTCTCCACCTTTCTTATGATATGACCCTTTAATACAGTTCATCATGTTGTGGTAACCCCCAACCATACTATTATTTTTGTTGCTACTTCATAACTGTAATTTTGCAACTGTTAGGATCTGTAATGTTCAATATTTGGGGAGATAGAAATTTGCTAGAGGGGTCTCAACCCGCAGGTTGAGAACCACTGCTCTAGAGACCCGCGATACAGAGTCTAAAGGTCAGGCCTGATAATCCTGAGAGTCAGGTACTATACAGCCTTTCCTGACTTACCTGGAAGAGTTTCTTGCAGTCACTGATCATGTGTGATAGGCCTTGGGTGGCAGCCATGTTTTCACTCAGGTCCCTGGGGCCTGGCCGGCCAACTAGGCTGCGTTTGCTCCTGATCCTGAAAGGAGATAGGAGCAGAAGACACTAAGTCATAAGGCAAGACGGTGACAGCTGCTGCTTAGTTTTGGGGAAGCCAGCTTGCCCGTCTTGACCAGAAAAATCATCTGGTGTCTTTTAGGAGAGGCCTGCTTCGCAGTGGCTAAGGCTAAAACCCCTTTCGGGTGAGGGCAGGAACAGCGCGGGTACCTCCCAAAGGCCCCAAATCCCATGTTACCAAATTCTCCTGGACTGGCCCTGCTGGCATGTGCTACCCGGTTCACCTGGGTGAGGGGCTGTCCTTCTTGGAGACGTTGAGGTGGAAGATGGAAGGGGCCAGGCACACTGCCAGGTTGCCAGCTGTCATCTGGTTTTCCTCAGCAGAGGCGATGTCACTTAGGAAGTAGAGCAGGGTCTGTAGCACTTCTCTGTTCTCGTCAGGGAGCAGCAGGGTGGCAGCTTGCGCCGCTGCCAGCCACTGTTCTTTGGGGAGGACTGCAGGACAAGAAGGGTACAAGGGCCTTCTTCATTTCCCCAGAAGCACCAGCAGCAAGCGTCCTTGTCTTCCAGAATGCACAAGGCCTGACAGCCTCCAAAGATGGGCTGTGCGAGGTCGCTGGTGGCTAGAGGTAGCACAGCTCTAATCTCAGGACAGCCTTTGGAAAAGCCCTTTCCTCGGGCCTCAGCCTACACTACCAAAAAAATAGGTTCGAGGGAGCTATAGGATGTGGCCCCTCTCCAAGTGCCTTTTCAAATCCAGAAAGTAAAATTTCCCATGAGCCCATGCAGCCAGCTGCCAGGTTCATTTCCCACAAGCCCTTAGGATCAGGCAGGCTGAGTGTAGGGCAGGTTACTAAGGGGGAGGGGGGGCGGGTCCGGGTGACTTACGCTGATAGATTTGTAGGAAAGTGGTGGTGAGCTTGCTGGTAAAAATGGGCTCCGGCAGGTCTCTGAAATACTGCTTCAGTAAATCAGCCACATCATAGGCCGACTGGCCCTCATAGCAGACATTGTCAGGGGAGGTCTCATTCATTTGGCGCAGGCTCTGAATCCTGGACTTGACCCCAGACTTGCGGAAGATGCCCACCTAACCCATTGAGGGGAAAGAAGAAAAGGGGAACTGTGAACACAGGGCTGGAGTGTCAGTGTCGGGAGCATAGGCCGCCTTGGAGACTGGGAAGCCTGCCAAGGCTTCCTGACGGGCTCAGCAAGTCCAGAGGGAAGGCGGTTTACACCCTGGTGCCAAAGAGAAAGATGGCTGTCATGGAGACAAGGGTGAACAGGTGGCCTTAGGCTAATGCGGTATCTGAGACTCGGAAGACTGCATAGCCTGGGACAGAAAGAAGCTTCCCCCAGTGTGGGCCGAAGGTTCCAGCTATAAAGAAAGGAATAAACGTCGGCATCGACCTTGCTGAGCGTTGCAAGGAAAAGGTTTCTGGTGAGTAGCGGAACCCAAGAGAAAGGGGAGAGCAGTCAGCCCTGGGCCTCCCGCACCTCCCAGCCCCCCTTCCATGCAGGCTCCCTGGGGAGGACTCACCTGGTCTAGGCACTGGCTTCGTAGGTAGCGCATAGCTTGTTGAATGCTCTGGGGCAAAGGCTGGCCGGTACGCTGCACATGAACGAGGGGTGGCACTCCAAACACATGGTGTCCCCGGTAGTCTGGGGTCTTGTTTCTCTTCATAAACTTAGGCACTGACCTGTGTGGGTTGGGGGGGGGGGGGCCCCAAGGTAACAAGAAATCAGGAAAAGAGAACTCAGCTTGAAGGCCATCTCTTGCTCAGAAGCGAGAGGAATAAGGAACACATCATGTCTGCAGAAAGCACGTTCCGTGTGAGTGCCTGCTTTAGCCTCCGCTGGCAAAAGCCACAGGAACGTAGAAGCCCTCACCAGTAATTCATGTGGCCCGCAGTAGGTCTTGAACTTAGAGGAAGAGGAAGAACCACTAGGAAGGAGAGGTACACCTACTAAGTTAGAGAGGCCTCCAGAGGGGCGGGGTAACTTAGCACACTACGACGGCGCAGAGCGCTACCGTCCCACAGGAGGAATAAGGCAAGAGGCACTCCAGGCACAAAGGACAGCATGAACGAAGCCACAGAGGCTGTCAGACGACACGGCTTGAGAACAGGTGACTACAGGGCCAGAAGGACGGGGCTACCCCAGAACATGAGAGGACCGTGGCAGAAGAGAATCTGGATAACGGGAAGCCACAAGGCTGTTTATTTACTCAATACACAACAAGCGAAGTGTACTTTAGGACAATCTCACTGGTGGCAGCAGGGAGGGTGGGAAGGAGCAAGGACAGCTGGAGGACCTGGGGATTTCCAGAACATGTCTATCCTAACACAGCCCCCCTCCCCCCGCCCCCAGCCTCCTGGAACAGCACCACTCCACTGCCCTGTGGGCTCAGCCTGCCTGTCTGTCCTGCCTCTGGGCTGTGCTCCCAGGGCATAGAATCTAGGAGAGTCCCTAGCTCCTGTCCCCGCACAGCTCTAGGGACACTCACCACACCCAGGCCTGTTTGTGGGGCACAGTGTACTTCTCCATGAAGCCAGTGAGCCGCAGCAGTGAGCCTTTGTGAAGCAAGTTGATCTGGCCGGCAAACTGCCTGTTGATCTCCAGTGACTCTGAGTTGAGGCTCGGTCGGTGGGAATTCTGGAAGCTGTGCCAACGAAGTTTCCTGAAGGGAGAGGGGCAGAGAGTACCCAAGACACCGGTTTGATAGGCCTTAGAGAACGCCATGGCCTTCTGGTCCTCTTTTATCACCCTACCTCATCCCTGACCAGAAAAGAAGTATAGGAAAGCGGAAATGCATTGAGTGCTACTATGGCGCTTCGGGGCAGCAAATGCTTGGCTTCAGCCTCTGGGTCATCCAAGGTTCAAGAAACTGCCATGGAGGCTGGCCCCAAGTTCACACCCATTTAGTCCCAAAATGCAGTGCCAGTCTCGACCCGTTCTAAGGCTACCATGGCAGGAAACTCTCATCTTCAGAGCTGAGAAGCAGAGGCCATCTCTAACACCCTTGCTGCTAAGACGAGGAAAGCAAGTCCAGAAAAGGCACCACTTTCTCAAGGCCATACCAGGGTTAGAGCTTGTACTAAACACTCAGATCTCCAGATTCTTGAACTCGGTCTTCCTTTCTCTTGGGACTGGCTGCCCAGAAATGATCTCCTGGCCCCCAAGAACTTTCCCCTGGGTTTTATGACTAGGAAAGTAGATGAGAGAGAAGGCAGAGACTGAGAAGGGACCCCACCTCCATCCATACTCCAAACTCCTACCTGCATGGTCTGGTGAGCGAGGCCCCGACACCCGAGTCACGACGTTCACGGGGTACTGATGCTTGCGCTCCTGCTGGGGCGTCGGCAGCATCCGCCTCATTCACGGAGTTGCCACTACTGTCAAGCTCACTGGAGGAAACTGCTGTGTCGGAAATGGAATGCCCTTCCTCCACAGACAGGCTGGAGGCAGAAATAGGCTCCGCGGCCGAGTTTGCTTCTTGCTCAAGATCCTGGGCCTGAGCTGGAGCCTCAGCCTTGGCCTCGGCCTCGGCCTGTACCAATGGTTCGACCGCGGTTGGGGCCTGATCCAGGACTATCAGTGGGACTTCCTCCTTGACTTGGGTTGGGAGCCCTCTGTGGACTTGGGACTCTGCCTGAGCTAGATCTTCCTCCTGGCCTTCCCCCTCAGCTGTGGCTATTTCCACTGAGGAAGCAGCTTCTTCCTCCTCCTCTTCCTCCTCCTCCTTATCTCCAGGCCTCAGGTCTGGGTACATGGTCTGAGACCACAGCTCTACCCGCTGCTGTAGCCCCCACACATGCTCCAGGATGTCATCCAGATGGGCATAGCTGCCTTCCCCCTCCTCACCTTCAGCTTCAGCCTGCATAGGCTCAGCTGGGTACAGCTCAGGCAGGTTGTCATAAGTGCTGGCATGGCTGCCTGTGGAACCACAGGAGCCCCGGCGCCCTTCATAGCCCCAGCACCTACTTGGCTGCCAATCTGCCAGGTGACGACTATCATCTGGACAAAGGCTTTCAATGGACAGAGAACGCGGGAATGTGCCTGGCTTATGGTCCCCAGGCACATGCACCAGACAGTCACGCCTGCGTATAGGCTGAGGATGCCGGAATGTGACTACAGGCCAGGCCTCCCAGGCTTTCTGAGTCTCACCATCTCTGACCCTGGCTGAAGTGGTGACCCTGTTCTTGGCCCTGTGAAACCCAGCTGAGAGGAAGCCGCGGCAAGTGCGGAAAGATGAAGCTTTCGTGGCCTTTTCTGAGGTGGCGAGGCGTTGCGCAGGTTCCGTTTGCCGGCTGTCGCCCTTTTCCTTCCTCCTTAGAGATTCGAGGTGCTTGAGGAAGCTTCGAGAATAATGCTTCTTTACTTTGTCTTGGGAACCTTCCTGGCCCTGGGTGGGACTAAGGAAGGGCTGGTTACTCGGGCTGGGGACACGACCTAACAAGGGTGGGTCTGCTGACTCCGGTGGCGAATGGCTCACTGAGATGGCTGGCAGGGAGGCAGCGCTAATCTCAGTGAGGACGCTCTCACAGCTTGAGGTTCCCAGGAGGCTAGGGCTCGGCGGGGCCAGCAGGGCAGAAGAGCCCATAAGAGACCCACTCTTGCTTTCCTGCTCAAAGGCCCAGTGGCTGCTGATGGTACATTGCTCCTCCTCTTCTGAGTCTTCATCCTGGGGAGGCATCATAGGGAGGGGTCACAGGAGCCCAACGGACAAGTGCCTGCTTGTGCCCTACTCTGCTGCCAAGTGCTGTGGGGCAGGGCGGAGCGAGGAGCTTTGCTTTCTGGTAGAGGACATGGGGTGGCAGTGGAAAGCTGGCTCTCACCAGGAATCATGGGTGGAACCTAGACGTACAGTGACAGTCTTCTAATCTACTGTCCCCACTTCACAGACAGGGAATGGGACTCAAATCAGTAGACATTCGCCCAACATCATTTCTTGTCACGGTTACGCCAATGACAAAGAGTATTAAATGTTCATTGGCTATAGCTTTAGATTAAAATTATGGTATCAAAGAGCTGGAGGGGAGTTTTAGATTTTTTTTTTCTAATTCATTTTCTCCTTGGCAAGGTGAGGAAACATCCAGACAGGAGTTGAAGCTTGCCGAGGGGCGCTTTAGTTGTCAGTGACAGAAGTGTCCCCAGGCAGGGCTTTGTCAGTTTGGTTACCCCTACCTGACTGCAGGCCTCTGGTAGGGAAAACTCCAGAGGAAACCAACAAAGCTTGTCCCGCCCGCAGCAACAATGAGGCCCTAAGGCTTTCTTTTGAGGCTATATATAAAGAGGCCTTATGGGCGGGCCTTAGACAGCTGTCAATCCAGCCTCCTGGCTCATTTTAGTGGTGGGAAAAATGAGGCTAGGGGCCAAGGGAGTAAGATCTTACGGAGGTAAGGCTATGGCGATCCTTCCGACTTCTAATACCATCGAGTCAATGACCTTTCCGCCGCATTATCCCATCCCTTCTGTTCAAGGAATTTTAGCTATGACAAACCAAGTAGTGAAGGTAGATGGCTTTCTCTGAGGAAGGCCATCACTAGATCAAGGTATTGACATAAACAAAAGGGACAGGTGGCTTGAGTAGGGAGTAGAGTCGGGCATGAGCCCGGGTACTTGCTCTCACGTGCTCCTGTAGGCGACGCTCACCAAAAGCCTAAGCGATCTCATAGGACCTGCGGTACCGAGAGGCCTGAATCTCCACCCCCGTGCTAGAGCTTGTTCACAAGTGCAGTTCCCAGCACTGTGCCGGGCACCGTGACCTCACCCCTTGCCAGGATTCACCTGCTTGCATTGAAAATGAACCTCAAGCTTCATCGAAGCACAATTGTTCAGGGTCATCAGCCTCCTGCAACACAAAGGATGTGTTCACCCAAGGTCCCCAATTCCCCAGAGCCTGAGATAGCCTAGCAAGACACTTGAAAGATGCCATCCACCATTTCCCATGGTCAAGAGGTCAAAACTCTTCCAAGATTAATGCCCATGATGTCTTAAGTATGATGCCAGGAAGATTAGAGTCTCTGTCTTCTGGGGACTGAGAGATATAGAAATCAAGAAGAGAGCATGCAGAAGGGACAGCAGGGACACCGAGGATAAGACCAGGAACTTTCAGAAAAAGATGGGGGGACAGTCTAAGAAGGCTTCCTGGAAAGCAGAGGTGGGATGCTGGGGAAAAAAGAAGGAGGAATAGCTTTTTCAGACTTCTGTGGGAACCTGTGACAAGGTAAAGAAGGAAGGCCGCAGTCAGTCAACAAAGAAACTAGCAGGAGAGAGTGTGCTCAAAGCTAAGGGAAGTCAAAAGAAGGGTGGCAAATGTGTCATGCTGAAATGGTTTTTGTACTCTTGCAGAGAGGCAGTGGCAGATTTTAAATAGGAGAGAGTGCCTACCTGGGGTTTTAAAACGGTGACTCTGGTGACAGTAGAGAGGATGGCTTTGTTGGGAAGCAGGAGCAGAAAACAGAGGCTAGCCACCAAGGCCACTTTAATAGACTCAAGGAGAAATCGTGGTTTAGCCTTAGGAAACAGCAGAACTGGTTTAAGTAGTAAGAGTTCGAATGCAAGGCATGCTTTGAGGAATTTGCATCAAGACCAGATCTGAATCTTCTAGCTGCAGTGACAGGGGTAGAGGAGGAGGGGGGTCATAGCCACAGTGACTCTAATGAGCAATGTGATGGCGGAAAAGGAGCCTCATTCATTAACTATGCTCCCCTCTAATAGAAGGTACAAGGGGGGGTTGTCTTTTCTACAAAGAAGCACAAAATTGGGCTCAAGGCTTCCTAGGTCTGGCCCTCAGCCCCCTACCTGCACAGGGCCCCCAGAGAGTCCTGGTCCAGAAAACTGTATTCCTTCTTCACAGAGCCAATATCCAGGGGGAACACACCTTCTGTGTGGTGGAAAGAAGCAACGATGAGTCTGGCAGGGGATCAAAAATGGCCCCGGCCACACTTGACCTGCAGGGGTTGGGGAAAGGAAGAAAGGGAGCAAGAAACCAAGGGCCACAGCAGACAGAAAGCCTAGGAATCCAATGGAGGTGTTAGGGTTTGGTTCTTAAAGTCTCTCTAAGCCTTAGACCCTAGACCCATAGGGGTCCCATGTCAGCCATCCCGCATATTAGATACTTACATTACAATTCACAACAGTAGCAAATCACAATTATGAAGTAGCAACAAAATAATGCTATGGTTGGGGTCACCACACCACGAGGAACTGTATTAAAGGGTTACAGCATTAGGAAAGTTGAGATGCATTTAGAACTTGAGAAGCATGCTGCAGAGTGTAAGGCATGGGAAGGCAGTTCATGTCCCCATCTGCAGGTGCCTAGAAGGCAGTGGAGCCTTTAAGGAGTAGAGCCCAGTGGGGCAATCTGAGTCACTGAATGGGTATCAGAATTTCTCCCTGTCCACACTATCCCTCCTGACCCTTCCTCTTTAGCCTACCCTGAGGCATGGACCTTTCTTCCAGTCCACTTTCCACCATGATGTTCTGCCTGGCCACAGGCCCAAAGCAACATGACCAAGGAATCATGGATTCACACCCCAAGGCCAAGTCAATTGTCTCTCCTTTTCAGCTGTTTATCTCAGGTATTGTGTCACAAGGAACGAAAGTTAATGAGGCAGAGAAAACCCAAGGAGGTCGCAGTGGGTAGTCGAGGGAGAATCTCAAGAATGTCCTGGAGGCCTGAGCTGAAATGAAGACTCAAGCAAAGCAGGCCCAAGGCCAGACATCAGGCCTGAGACTCTCCACGGCTGCCTGCGGAGAGCCAACTTGAGTTCCCTTTCATTTGAACTCCGGGCTTTCAGATAGGGGACCTCCTGCCAGTCCAAGACCAATAATGGGATGCGGGGAGGGAACAAGGGCAGAGAGGACAGTGTGTGGCCAGAGCAGTGGGAGCCATCTTCTCAGGACTCAGGGAAAGGAGGGGGAAACCAAGACATCAGGAGAAAAGGGAGAGAGAGAAACCCCATCACTCGTCAGTCACTGAGCAAGGCACAAGGTAAACAACACAAAATTGGGGTCCCTGCCTTCAGTGAACTTACCCTCTCATAGGAAACAGGAAATAAACAATATGCAAAACCTAGATGAAGACAAAGGCCATGAAAAGCCTGAGGGGGGGGCAGGGCAAAGAGAGGCTGGTTGAGGGGTGACTGCTTGATGAGATAGAGGTATTCCAGGCCTTTCTAGGGGTTATTTCTGAGAGAGAGAGAGAGAGAGAGAGAGAGAGAGAGAGAGAGAGAGAGAGAGAGAGAGAAACAGAGACAGAGAGACACGGAAACAGAGAGACACAGAGATACAGAGACACAGAGACAGAGAAACAGAGACAGAGAGACAGAGACAGATAGAAAGACAGAGACAGAGACAGAGAGACAGAGAGGGGCAGAGAGACAGAGAGGGGCAGAGAGACAGAGAAACAGTCAAAGAGACAGAGACAGAGAGACACACAGAGAGAGACAGAGAGACACAGTGACAGAGACGGAGAGAGACAGAAAGACAGAGACAGAGAGATAGAGAGACAGAGAGGGGCAGAGAGACAGAGAAACAGTCAAAGAGACAGAGACAGAGAGACACACAGAGACAGAGAGACACAGTGACAGAGATGGAGAGAGACAGAAAGACAGAGACAGAGAGATAGAGAGACAGAGAAACAGAGACAGAGAGACAGAGAGAAAGACAGAGAGATAGAGACAGATACAGACAAAGAGACAGAGAGGGACAGAGAGACACAGAGACACAGAGAGACACACACAGAGACATAGAGACAGAGACAGAGGCAGACTACAAGCACTTGAAGGCTGAGAAAAAGGTGGCTAAGCAGTGAAACTGGAAAGAGATTATTTGTTAAGAAGAAACAAAATTACCAAGGTTGTGATGATGGGTAAGAGCAAGTAGGAAAGAGCCCGGGGTGCAGTAAGCAAAGGAGATAGTACTCAGCCAGCGTGTAGTACTGGCACTCAGTCCACTTATCAAAGCACCTGAGTCGCACAGTCAGTCACTGCCAAGGGCAGGTCTGGGGGAGTGAAATAGAGGCACGGAGGTCAACAAGGACCCTGGCGCCCTAGTCTGTGTGAGCAGTGGTGGATCACAGCAGAGCTGGCAGTGGAGGTGTTAAGGGATGACGGAAAGGCTTGCAGGACGTCTAGCCATGGGGACAAAGGGAAATGGGAATAACTCCATACTAGAGACAACAGGGTGGATGGCTATGCCTTCAGGAGATTTTTAGGCTTGGCCAAATCTCCAAGGCACCTGATAGATCTCAGAATAAAGACACCGAGTTGGGGGCTCATTAGAGGAAATCAGAAGCTTTGAAATGAAGTCTGGACAGACCCGTTCAGGAACTGTCACCGGAGAGATCAATGAGGATCTCATAGCAAAGAAATTCGGGGAAAGCAAAAGGCTGAGCCCTGGGGTACCCTAACATTTGGATGCCAGTTAGAGGAAGCAGAGTCAGCAAACAGTCAGACAGACAGACAGACAGACAGACAGACAGACAGACGGCAGTAGGCAGAGATGAAGAGGTTATTTCCGAAGAAGAGAGGGAGTGGCTACCAGCACCAAATACTATCGAGAGCGAAGAGTAAGGAGACAACTGAATCCAGAAAAACAAAGACAAGAGAAGGAAAACAGATGTGCGGCCATTGCCGTGGGCCAAGTGGGGCCCAAGACTGAGCCACCAGGATGCACAGTTCCTCCTTCACCTTGTTGTCAGGAAGGACACAAAGCAGCACAATGACTAGGATGGGACACATGTCGGCGGGTGGGGGTGGGGGAGGAGGTGTCCTTTAACAAGTGGCCGGCTGGCACCAGAGGTAGAAGCTGCCGAGAGCACTCTCACGGAGAGTTCTGAGCACCCGCAGTTAATTCCCTGCACAGAGCCGATCAGGATGCACAGGAGCTTTCGAGTGGCTGCAGTAGGTATGTCTTTTACCCATTTTGCAGATGAAAAGCTGCAGGAGAAAGCAGGTTTGGGAACAGGGAAGGGAGAGCAAGTGAGTGGCTTTACCTTCAAAAAGCTGAGCATACTGGGGGAACCCTGTGGCCCGGAGCCATTCACACGCTTTTTTGGCCTCCGCTTCTAAAAGAGAACAGAGGAAAAGAAACAGGCAGAGAGATGGGATTAGCAAATTGTTGGCTTACCTCACACCCAGCAGGCAAGCAGGTCTAGTTCTGGTGATCCCGGAATCGGAATCGCAAGGAAGGCACCAGGAGGGCACCCTTTGCTCCCTGAGCTGCTTCCTGTATCAACCACAGCTTTCCTGAATCTCATTTCCTGCTTGTCCCAAATCCCTCCCACTCTCCCAACCCATGACCTAGACCAAAACACAATACCATCAGTGGCTTCTAGGATTGTCAATCTTCCAGAGCCTAGGCAGAGCATCCTAGTTCAGCTTGGAGATGCAAAATGTCCAACAATTCCTTTCTCATAAGCATCCTAACCATCATCCAAAAACGCTGAAAGGGTTAAATCTCATCTAACACTTCGTCACCTGTAAAAGAAGGCTCTTCTCCTCAGAGTAACAGCCATGTAACAAACTCAGAAAGGAAGTGACTCAAGACAGACACAAGGCATGCCTAGAATCCCAGCATTCAGGTGGTGGAGGTAGGAGGAGTATGAGTTCAAGGCCAGCCTGGGCTTGAGAAACTGAGAGGGGGGAGGGAAGGGGAAAGAATGGGAGAGGGCATTTACCTAGTCTCATAGCCGGCAAACTGGTACTGCTGGGACTGGAGTCCTAGTTAAGTTTGACTCTTTTCTGGGCTTCCAGCCCTTGGGACAGCAGCCTCTCCAGTTCTTTTCCACCCTACCCTTTTCATGTCCAGTCCACCTTCCCCAGGTGGCTTCCCAGGACAGTTCTACCTCTCCTTAAGGGCTCAGCCTATTTGTGGAACACGCCAGTGCTGAACTTTAGGCTGTCCCAGTGCTGGCCTGTGGGGGGTGGGGTGGGTTCTGGAGGGTAATAGCTGGGCTGGTATCTCTTCTGTTATGGGAGGACCCAGCACAGAGCTGGACACCATGCACAACCAGACAGGAGCTACAGAAGAGGCCCTACTGGCCATCAGAGACACAAAGCATTAGCAGCAGACTTCTGGAACTCTCCAGAGCAGACGTAGCCAAGGGGCTGCCCAGGAGGATCGTGCAACCATAGACTGTGGCATGGCGGGCCTGGCAGGGGAAAGCTGCTGGTCCCCAAAGAGCTGCTCTGACCGTGGAGTCTGACCCTCAACATTTCCTCTCTGTGTGGTGGCCCTGCTGACCAAAGAACTCTAGGGAGACTGCTGGGTTTCTTCCAAGACAGAAAGAGCTCTATAATCTTAGTGCTCAGCGACGAGGAAATTTAGGAGGAGACCCTGGCAGCCAGGACTGATGAGAAAAGGGACTCTTAAAACACTCTTTTCAGAAATGCACACAAGAGCGAGAGCAGGAGAAGGGACCTCTGGGAGGCTTCTCAGGGTCAGAGCCCTACTAGCAGTACCTCAGCTCGTCTGGCAGGGGGCAATGCAGGTCTAATGAAAGATTCACCTCCCCAGGCCGGTAGTTCAGGGCTAACAGAAGGGAAAGGGGGCACTACACAGCAAGTGAGGGAGACTCTGAAGCATAGGGTTTGGCCACTAGGACAACTAAGCTGCCTTCCACAGCCACTCCCGTCTCCTATGTTTCCATCGTAGTCCCAACAGAAGGCATTTCTAAATATCTGAGTACCCAGCATGGCTACCTGCTTTGCTGTCCTGTTACTAGGATAAAAAAAAAAAAAAAAAAGAATCTAAAGAATGGAGCAGGTCAGACTTTCCAGAGAGGTGTGAAAAGGAGACAGGGACCTCTAAAAGGTAACAAGACAGGTATGCTCACTAATCCTCTGCATGCCAGGGACACTTCACGGATTTTTATGTATTTGTTCATTTGTGTGTGCGCACATGCATGCACACATGCGATCTCACCATCTTTCCAGCCCCGTATCAATATTTTTAAAGCTATAAGGCATGAGGGCACACACCCCCAAAACAAATATATATTTTTATAGTAACTATGTAGTGTCACCCAGAATTAAGTATCATAATTGAAGCTCCAACCCTGAACATTTAATTCCATGTTCGGTGTTCTTTTCCATGACATTAGACTACCAGCCTTCAGATTCTGGACAAGCAAGGAACTAATTCTAAGTTCTGAAAAATCACAAGCCTGTGTTCAAATCCTGATGTTTCCAGTCACCGACTCTTTGACAGTAAGCAAGTTATATAATCTCTCTATTGCCTTCACTAAAGGGAGCATTAAATGAAACACCAGGGAAGGGAAAAACTATTGGCGCCTTATGCCAAGGCCTCACTAACTGGGCTCCCTCCCAGATCTGGTTTTGAAAGTCCCGAATAAAAGGGACTAACTGGAGAGTGGCCTGACTGACATGTGCCTCTGGGTCTGAGCAATGAGTCCCGTCAGTCTCAGAACTGGAGCCAAATGGCCCGGGGAAGAGAGGTTAAGAAGCAGAGGCTTTGGAGGGGCTGCAAGACAAAGGACAGGAGCAAAGGAGTTTGGGGTAGGTCTCAGGACTGAATTCCTCAGCAGCCCTCCATAGCAGGAATCCAGAGAATGTAATGGGTTATTACCGAGCAGGATGTCAGGGACACTGACTTCTGACAATCCAGCATTTCAGGAAGACCTGGAGGCCCCGAGGCTCCTTCTCAGATGGAGCAGTCAGGGACATATGTCTTGGTGATTAAGGGGTGAGCTAAAGTACTTTGTTCCATCCATCTAACATGCCCCAGCCTGTCAGGCTAGCCCAGAAGTGACCCCACCCCCACCTACTTTAAAGTCAACTCACCTGAGGCTGGAACTAGCACAGCCCAGACTGGGAACTGGCTTATGTGCCCAGCAGGAAGAGTGACACTGGGCAGGCTGAGGCGAGTGGGGCAGGAATGTCTGTAGCCCCTGGCCGTAACCTCTGTGTCCAGATGTGCAGATTCCAGAGCACGGCTGCCAGTAGTTTCAAGTGTTGTATTATGCAGCAAGTGCTCTGGCCAAAGCCAGGACAGGTCAGTAACAGCATTTAGCTGGTACAAACTGGATTCCATCTATATTAAAGCTCAATATCCTCAGGGGAAGTGCCTAAGTGATACAGGGCACAGGGTAATAGTAAGCTCCAGACAGGAATTAGACCTCACAGTTTTACCCACAATTCTCCTGTAGAGAATGTCAGAAAAAGGATAATGGTATACAGAGCTGTCACAGGCTTCAGAATCAATGACAATATATGTACCTGCATATATACAAGTCCCATACCATAGATCTTAGACTAGAGATTTAATTAATTAATTAATTAATTTTGCAGAGGAGGAACCAAGGTGAAAAGCAGGGGTCCTGTAGCTCACATTCTATGAACATGGGAACATTTCATACACTCAGAAAAAAAGAGCAGTATCTGCCTAAGAGGATAATGCCTAATGACAACAAGTAAATTGAAAAAAATAATTCTATTCGAGCCAGTTTCCCTGGATCCCTGACTTCATTCTGTAAACTACGGTTCCCACATTTATACAGTGAGGGTTAAAGACTCTCCTGCTAGAACAAAGCCCTCTGAATCAACTAAGCCAGGCACAGATGAGCTCACAGATACTGAAGCAGCAAGCGCAGGCCCCACCCAGTTCTGCACTGGGTCTCCTGCATATATGCTGTAGCTTTCAGTTCATTGCTTTTATGGGTCTTCTGAATGAATGAGCAAGTGGTCTCAGACTCTCGCGCCTGCTCTTGGGACTCTTTTACTTTTCTGTTGGCTTGGGTTGTCCAACTTCGATTTGATAGCCTTTGCTTCATCTTCTATGTTATTTTGTTATCTTTGGTTGTTATATCTTTGAGGCCTGTTCTTTTCTAATGAAAGATGGAAATTAAGTGGATTCAGAGTAAAGGAGAAGCGGGGAGGAACTGGGAGGAGTGGAGACTATAATCAGGACATACGAGGAAAGATTGTACTTTCAAAAAAAGGTAAAAAAGATTCTCCTACTGAGTTTCTAGGTTATCATACAGGTGGTGACCTTTAGCGGTGTTCCTTCTCCTCCTCCTCCTCCTCCTCCTCCTCCTCCTCCTCCTCCTCCTCCTCCTCCTCCTCCTCCTCCTCTGCTCTCCTCTTCTTCTCCTCTCCTTCCTCCCCTCCTCTTCCTGTTTATTTCTGCACTGGAGATAGACTCTAGGGCCCCATTTATCCAGGCTAGGCAAGCACTCTGCAGCTGAGCCGCACACCCACAGTCTTCCCTCACTGGTTTGAAATAGGACAAAAGTTGTCATTACAGGGGGCTCGTTTCTCATTTGCTTAAGGCTATTTGAACTTCATAACCTCGTAAGACTTTAAGACACATGGAGATCCTGTGTTAGAGGGGGGGAGAGGGAGAGAGAGGGAGGGAAGCAGGCAAACTATGCTGCCTGAGATCAGTAAGGCTTCACTCAGCCAGCTGCATGAACCTTCTCAGGCCAGGGATGGGTCCTCCTCTTCACATGTTTATGTGCCTTACATTAAGGTCCTTCAAGCTATAGATAATCAAGTGATCTGTGATAATGCTGCCCGGGTCTCCAGGTTCATCCTTCTCTTTCTCCACCAAAAAAGTCCATCTCAGGCCTGGATACCAAGGAAGACAACAGGCCCAAAGTAAGGAATGAATAGATGTCACAAGGGCTGACAGGAAGATGTTTCTTGTTACTTACTGCTCTTGGGTATGCCATTTCTCCCTCAGCTGAAACTAGGTGCACATTAACTCCTGGGGAGATTTGAAATGTGCCAGTGATGTCCTGGCTCTGCCCATGACTTATTACATTAGAATCTCTTGGGATAACATTGGTTTTCATCTGTTTCTTTGCTTCTGTGAGTTCTACAAGTGATTATAAAGAGCAAAAAGATAGAGAACTAGTGCCCTAACTAACAGTCTTGGCCAATGAAACACACACACACACACACACACACACACACACACACACACACACACACCATACACCTGAAAAGATGCTCTCCAGAGCCCAGAATCAGGCCTGTTCTAAGCCACTGGCTGAAGTTTGCTCCAGGCCTTGAGGGTATAGACCAGAGAATACGCCCAACACTAATATGGGTGCCTATGGCGGGGAGTGGGGAAGGACTCTTGGGTACTTGCAGAGGTCAGTTAAATCATTAGTTGACTGTTCCTATCTTTGGCAAACATGGAGATCTCCTTTGCCTTAATGATTAGCCTTCTGTTTGGAAAGGCATCTTCCCGGTGGCCCTTGTCATAGGTTGGATGCCTCACAAGCAGGGTCTGGTACCAACACTGCTCTCTTCCACTTTTAGTGTGAGCAGGAGGAAACGCTAATATCCCAAGGGTGCTAGGATACCACTGTCTACGGGACAATGGAAGTTGTCAGGGTGGGCTCTAGGAAGCTAAGGTGAGGCCCTGTGTTGGGCTAGGAGAGGGAGGCAGGCAGTGGAGCCACATACCATGAGAGACCCTCTCACCACAGCCAGCTCTGACGAAGAGTTTCTTAGTTCATTCTTCTTGGCTGATCCAAGGTCCATTTCCTGTTCTCACTTCCCACCCCCGGAAAGGAGCCTTTTCAAGACAGAATGGCCTTGGGAGGGGCCTTTCTATCTCAGAGGCTACCATCCTTGCTTATGACTCGCTCCTTCCATGTCTCTCATATGGACACACTTTTCCCATCTAGCCTTTTGAGTCTGGCACAGGAACGTGACCGCCATTGCAGTTTGTGCGGGTTGACAACAGTCCTGGGTAAGATGCTGTGACCGGTGACTAGTTGATTTTCCTACCTCTCTAGGACAAAGAGAAAGGGTCTTTACTCAACTATAAGGTATTCTAGAGCCACTGAAACTTCCCTTCTTGACCATGAAGTGGAAGAGAGTAGGTAATTCCCTGCCCACGGGAAGGCCCAACACGTCCACAGGCTATTGCTATCTGCTACTGCTGCTCTTAGCTGGGATTGCCACTCTAACTCAATTCTGGCAGGGGAGGGAGGCACCGGGAGGAAGGGAGACGAGACCAAAATAGCTCCCATCCCACATTCCAAACCCCACTGGAGGGGCACCACAGCAAGGGCCCTGTATTTCGGCCAGCCTACTTTGGCAGTACTAGACACTGGCTGGCCTCCTGCTTGCTAGGTCGTAGGGCAGGACTAGGGGCCCCGGCTGCACCTGTTCAGATGCCAGCCCGAGTCTCTGCCGGAACTGCAGCTGGATGCCAAGCTCCTGGGTCCATGCGAGCAATACTTTTAGAGTCTTCCTGTCGCAAATGAAGTACCCACAAAGCAAACAGCCTACATACAGGGAGGCTGTATGGGAGTGGGTGGTAGCAAGCCCTCGAGCCACTGAAGTTTCGGGCTAGCTAGTATACTTGTGCAGACCCTGTAATGTGCCTCTCTTCGGACACTTCATGTCTGCACCTGCTCACGGGGTAAAACTTGGAGTCCCTACCGAATGGATTCCCATCCAGGGACAAATTCCCTTCCCGTTTGACAATGTCTGGAGACATTTTTGGCCATCCTACCTAGATGCAGTGGGGTGGGGGGTGGGGGGCTCTCAAGTGTCAACTTCAATCTCGCCAAGGGGGCATCAGATGCCTTAAGGCACCCATATCTATTTTGGGAGATGTTCTGGTGATGAAGCAAAGAATGCATATGTCTGTCAGTGATGGTTCCTTGACTTTATGGGAGAGCTAGAGACGTGGCAGCTGTGGTATGAAGTTCTACGTATATGGAAATTATTCAAGACCCCCAAAGACACTACAACAGTGTCTCCTCTCCAACTCTCCAAAGTACTGTAAATAATACTACTCACATGAGCTCTGAGGTTAAGTAAATCCTGGTTCACTGGGGCTGTTTGAGAATCTGGGTCCAGAGACAGCCAGGCCTGTGGTCTCCCAAGGCTAGTAATTGACACAGTGGGGCCAAAGCAGACAGCTGACATTCCTAGCCAGTCCAGGGTTTCCCTGTGACAGTCAAGGTCAAAGCTGCCACCTGCTCTGCTGCAGTTGCCCTATTAGCTTTCTTGCCCCTAGGGGCCACTGTCCCCAACTCAGTCCTAGGTGCTCTGACAAGGTGACCAGTGACAAAGAAAAGACATTTGTTTTAATAAGCTGTGTGCTATTTCACCCATTCCAGGCTCCAGCCTAGAGGAATGAGATGCCAACCAAACTAGTCTAAGGCAGATGCTAGACCAGGAATAACTGCTTCCACCACAGTATGGGTTCATACTTTGGGGCTGAAGGTCAGGCAAACCACTCTATTGCTTTAGCTCCCTTACTAACTTGTGTGTAACCTTAGGGAAGCCACTACCTCTGTCTGAATGGAGTTTCTCACCTTCTAATGGCTATTCCCCAACCTCTGGAGTCAGAGCTGTCAATGGCAGTTGGTGGTGCCACAGAGGAGCTGTACTGGATTGTGGAGGAAGATGCATTAGGTCTTAGGTCCTCAAGGAGGGAATGGGAGGGAAGAATTCTGCTGATGTTCTTACCTCAAAAACCATCCAGCATCTTGTCCTCCTCTTTCCTCCTCCATATTGAGTCATCTCAGCTTCTGATGACTCCCACTAAATGGTCAGGTCTCCCATACACAATTATGTTCTAGGTTCTCATGCCTAGAGTACCCCATCGCTCTCTTTATAGTCTTCAATCTCTCCTGTCAACAGGCTAACCTACCAGCCTTCTTCTCCCAAAGATCCCAGCCCTAACCTGGTTACTCTTCTGTCCTGAAATCTAACTGGCCCCCAAAAACCCCAGCATTGCCCAAAGCCTAGGGCAGAAATTGGCCTACTTCTAAATAGACACCCCGGCTACAGACTAGATGGAGCATTCCAACCCAGGAAGCCTCCCAACATTCACCGGCATGCGATGCTGTCTTCCCGTTTGTCTGATTGTTCCATTTCACTGGGTCCTATTTGCCTTGGTGCTCCCAATGCAGCGTGATAAGGGATACTGAATGTTCTGGCAATGCCCCGACAGGAAGCTCTGCTTCCCAACTTAATGGTGTATGCACATCTGGCTCTAGCTCCTCTTCTGTTAGCTCCACAGAGCCAAGCATCCTACCTGAAGTTCACAGCTGCTGTACTTTGGGCAGCGCTGCCTGGCAGAACGTCATGCCCTGGGGCAGAAAGCAAAACCTTGGGACCATCCAGGTCTGAGAACGAAGAATGAACTCTGCCTAAGGGTGGAGGCATTCCACCCTGGGAGAGCCATTAGCTCTTCCACTTGAGCTTAAGTATGGGCAAGGAAGTTCACCTGAGATGGTCAGGGCACTCATTACCTCCCACTTCCCTCTTGGCCCGCCAAGCCTCGGTGTTCACTTATTCTGACCCCGCGCCACCACCTTTTAGTCCTACTCCCTTTGCCTATTTCCCTTTCCTTTTGCTGAAGCCAAATATAAACTTTGGGCAGGAAATGCCTTAAAGTAGCCTGGCCCCACCCTGGGATCCAGAAAAAAAAAAAAAAAAAAACCTGTCTCTGACAGAAAGGAAATGGGCCTGAAAGAAGTGGCCTCTTCAAGAAGCATGCTGACACAACCCCTCCCCTGAGCACTGCAGCCAGCCAGAGGGCTGTGGAGTGCACGTGGCTAGGGCTAGGACTGACAATGTGAGTGCTTGGATCACGGTAGGACCATATAGGATGGAGAAGTCCAATGGTGACCTGTCAGTGATGTAAGGCCTACGGGAACAGCATTGTGGGATACGGTGGGAAGAGATGGGCTAACAGCCTGAAGACAGTCCTGGGTTTGTTCCTCGTTAATGGGCTCTGCTCATTAGTGGCAATATGTATGATACTAAATTTAACAGCAATGAGCACAGACAGTATAATATTACAGACAGTATAGCGACTAAAGAATTACTGGGTTTCCAAGGACTGCACAGATGGTGTTCCTTAAGCTTCATAATTTCTCTGTGCCTCAGTGTCCTTATCTCTAAAATAGGGATGTAATCTCAGAATCAATGTGTTTTTGTAAAGATCAAATGTGTGGTGCATGGTGTGTGCATGGGTATTTGGGGCTCTCAAAACAGGGCTAACCACTGGCCCTCCACTGATCTCACTGTCACCAACCTGCCTACCCCTCTCACCCCCCGGCCTGCATGTGAGCACTTGGGAGCACAGTTTGAACACTCGGCCTGAAGTAGTTCCCATCCATGGGGAAAAACACTAGATCAGCTCACATTCTACCTGGAGCTCAAAAGAACCCAGTGCAAAGCAAGTCATGCCCATTGCACAAAGGTAAAACTCAATGTTGTGAAAGATCAGGTCTCTTCTGCTGGAGTACAGACGGGGCCAGAAACCTGCTCAAATGCAGCCCTCCCCCCATTAATGAGTTCCTATGTCAGCCTCTCTTGAATTTCCCCTATAAAACCATTCCTTGTGAACTGTGAGTGGACTCAAGGAACAGTACACCAGCATCTACTTAGTACCAGGCCCTGTGCTAGGCACCAATGTCTGAAAACACAACAAAAGCTCTCCCAGTGTATTTGGCCAGAGGTGTTGTCTGGCTCATCCTACTCAGGAAGGGCAGAGACTGGGACAAACTATCCTTTGAGGACAAGATAACAGGGAACAACTTCCAAAGCAGGGGAGCTGGCAGCTAGTACAGTCTAAGGAAGGAAGCTTGCAGCCCCCAAAGAGTCTGAAATGGGTAAACTTGGAGGGGGTGGGGGGAGGCTAGATGTTCTGGACAACTCCCCCGCCCACCTAATTTCAATACAAGCATGGGCTACATGAGCTCAAGGGATCTCGTAAGTGTTAATCCACCCAGTCTTCTGCCTGCCCCTGCCCACCCACACTTTCTAAATAATGCAACCCGTTGTCAAGACAGCGCGTTAAAATGGCTCTACTTCCCCAGTGACACCCAGCACCCTGCTCCCGACTCTCAGTGCTAGAAGATACTAATAAAGCAGACCCAGTGCCTATGCCAGAACCACCCCCAAATCCCTCCCTCAGGCCCTTCTCAACTCTGCTGAGGCTCTATTTTGGAGTCTTTATCCCACTACTTCATGCTTTTCCTCCTTTTACCTTGGTGGTGGTGGTGGTGGTGGTGGCAGCGGCAGTGGTGGTGGTGCAAGTCGCTTACCACATCTGGGGACTGACTGCCCAGAAAGATTAGTTGCTTCTGGATTCAATGTGCACTGGGAAGAAAAGAGAGGCCCAAACCCGTGCCCTTGCCTCCAGGCCAAGCATCAAGGGAGAGAGTCAGCTATGAAGCTTATAGGAGGTATAGTCCGACTCCCTGGGTGGTCTTTTTACCACTCTTCTATGCCTTTTTTTTTTTTAAATCTTGGGTTACTCATTTTCTTTATACGTAAGTCAGGGAAGATAATAGCTCTAACTGCCTTATGGAATTGTCACGGGAGCTAAGTATGGTTTTAAAAAAAATGTGTCAAGAATTTAGAATAGGTCACCATTATTGCTATTAACATCATTAGCACAGCCTGTTGCAATGTCACAAATGTCACCAAAGACGGCCAGAGGAAGGAACTCTATGAAAGACAACAAGAGAAATTTCCTAGGTAGAATAGAATCTGAAATGGCAGCAAAGTCCGGACTCAATGTATGGAGGTGGTATGCTGGAGCCCTGTATAACCCCAGGTCAGTGAAAACCAGCCAAAGAACAAGGCTCCCCAAAGTACTACTGACACTCACACAAGGATTCTCTTTATATAGTCAGAATGAATGCTCAGCAACTGAGAGATAGGTACATGCCTCCTCATTGTTGGCAGATGCCGGTTCAGAGAGGTGAAGCCACCCAAGGCTTTGTAGAAGACTATCAAAGTAGAGGTCATGTTCTTCACAGCACCCTGTTGCTCTGGGACACAAGCTCAACTCTGGGCTTTTTCCAACACTGCATTCTTTCCTTGTCTTTATATTTTTAATCTTTATTATTTTTTTTGACAGGGTCCTATATGTCCCAAGCTGGCATCACACTTGTTATGTAGCTGAGGACAGACCTTCACCTTCTCATCCGCCTGCTCTACATCCTGAGTGCTAGGATCAGGTATGCATCACACATCCTGTTCATGGGGTACAGGGAATTGAGTACCCCATAGTCCCTTCAGTAGTCCTTAAAACCCAGGCCCGCTTGCAATGCTACGCAAGTATATTATCAACTGTGCTACATCCTCAGCCTCTCTATTTTTTACCCATTGAGAAGGTCGTGCTGGGGTACAGGCTCTGTGAGCCAGTTGTTTAGAGCCAAGCCCTTCCTACAAAGTCCCTGACCCTGCCTGGCCTGATATGACCTCAGCCTGGAGCAAAATGGTGGGATACAAGTCCATACCTCAGACACGCCAGTCTTTGGCCAGCCTAGATAAAGGACAGGAAATCCCAGGCCAGCACCCCTGGAGGTTGCGCCTTCTACTCCCGGAACAGGGCTGCAGCTTGGGCAGAGGTTCCTCTGTGGCAAGGAAGCAGCCTAGTCAGCCCCAGCTGCCTTGGCCGCTGGGTGTGGTTTGTAGAAAACAGGGAGAAAGCTGAGTGTCAGGAGACCTGGGTCCCGAATCTTGCCTCATTGCAAACGGTTCTCTTCCTCTCTCGAGCCTCAGCTGGGGACTGCCTAGGATCACAGCAAAGGGATCAGGGGAGCTGCTAGGCCGTACTACTCTGAGAGCACAGAGGGAAAATGGAAATGAAAGGGTCCTGGGAGCTTAAGAATCGGGACTGGTTGTTCTCATCATCGCTTACCACAGGAAGGAGTGACTGAGTTGGTATTTCTCTCTGGTCTGATTCACTCTCATAGTCCCTCCCCACTGTGGGCACAGCTCATAGTCATTTCTGGCTTTGGTAGTCCCTAAAATACCCCCTTTCCTCCCACCATACCAGTAGCTGAAAACAAAGGGAAGAAAAGCACAGTGTTCAAGCCCCCTCCCCAGGTGACATTCTAATCAGCTGAATACCTACTCTCAACAGTCTTGTCATCTGTCAAGGAAGAGGATAGCAAAAAGGCCTTGCATTCCAAAGGTTCCCCAAGTCTGAGATCTGGTTGGCCCTGGATAGGGTTGTATAAGATATCTTGGCTCAAGATTCTGGGGGCTTAGTGTCTGCCTGTTGGGATCACCAGAGAGGGATTATTGAGATGGTGGTCCCGAAAGTTCGAAGTAAAACTAAACTGAGGGGAATAGGGCACACCCCATTGATGAAAGGGCCACAAGCAGTAGCACATAGAGGGAACAAAGCTGAGGCTGAGGGGGCAGGGCTTGACCCGAGTCCAGAAGGAATATTTGCAGGAGCTGAGCTGCTTAGGCTGGAGGAAAGAGAGGGATCTGAGCTCAGTCTTCAGACTTGAGGAGGTCAGAAAGAAAAGGAGGTTCTAGGCAGCTCCAAAGCGCAGAGCTGTGTCTCAGACTTAGAAGGACAGGACACCGGACTTGCAGTAATCCCATTGATGGGAAACCACAACATCTTGCAACTTCCATTGTTCCAGGATGCTGAAGTCAGGTAAATAGTAACTATGTAAGCACAGGGGAGAGAGCCTAGCTAGCTTCAGAAGGCGTGGGCCTCATGTCCTCTAAAGGTCCTTCTTCCCTGGACTCTGCATACCTACCACTAGGGGAGATGGTAGGGGTGGGGAGAGAAAGAGAAACAGGCTAAGTCCTCCCTGATTCCCAGAGTTCTGAGTTCCCAGGGACACCTTGGGCTCATATTTCCCAGAGGGAAAAGTCACTCATTAACTTGAGGCTGAGGGGGTCAGAGGGAGACCTCCTAGGGCAGATGCAAACGTGGGGAGGGGCTAGGGACCAGATTGCCCATGCCTTCTAGAAAACTCCAGGACTCAGCCCAACCAGACACAGGCTATGGAGATTTAGTGGCTGGACCTGGTTGTATTTATCATCACCCTATGGGTAAGCAAAAGGTATTAAGTGGAAACACAGGCTCGCATAGCTGGAAGGGAGCTGGGAACGTCTGAGTCCATGTACCTGTGCCACCCAATTTACAGATTAAACAGCTAACCCTCAGGTGCACAGGCATTTTCCTGAAGTCACTCAGAAATGGAAACAGAGGCCAAGTTCCTGGCTCTGTTAGGCGCACAGAATTCATGAAATGTTGATTCCTCTATTCCTTCTGGAACTATAGAAAAGGGCACGTGGCCTAGAACTTTCTAAGTTCTTGCTCCCTGCTCCCCATCTCAGCAGCTCCTGGGAACGGACATTGGGCCTCTCACATGCTCAGCATGTATGGGAGCTGAGAAAAATCTCTAGCTCTCTCTCTCTCTCTCTCTCTCTCTCTCTCTCTCTCACACACACACACACACACACACACACACACACACACACACACACACTTTGAGGCAGGATCCTGCAAGGTTGTCTGGATGTCTTTTAAATTTTCTCTGCAGTAAAACAGGCCTTGAACTTATGATCCTTCTGCCACGGCTTCCTGAGTAGCCAGGATTACAAGCTACTACCAGGTTTGGTTCTTGTGCTTTTAAGCTGTTGAAGAGACCCCCAACCCATTTCTTACTATAATGCCAAACAAACAGAGAAAAAACCAAAACCAAAAATCAAACAAACAAAACCCCAAAACCCCAACACCGGTGCCTCCGCCACCGCTGCCACCACCACTACCACCACCATCAGCAGCAACAAAAAAACCTCAATGACATCTATTCCAAGTATGTATATTTCAAACAACAGGAATAACTGCGTCTGTTTGTCCAAACAAAGGACAGAGGAGCAGCAGAGTTTTAATTGGCTCCCGAAGTTCTCATGATTGGGTATTTGTCAGTATCCCTCTGGGAGGAGGTAAAGGTTTAGGATGGGGTCCCTTTAAGGCTTAGAGTGGACAGGGAGTTAGTTAGAGGCCATCCTGTAGAGGTGACTTTCCAAGGTGGTTATTATGTGGCTCAATCATTAACCAAGCAGTGGCAGGACCCCAGGCATCTGGAAAGGGGCCACTCCTCTCCCAAGGACAGCCCAAGAGCAAGAAGCTGGAGCCAGACAAGACATTCCTGGGGTCTTTCTCTCCGTGACAAGCCAGCAGTGGGGTAGGCAAAGCAGAGGCAGGTCACCCTGCCCACACGGGGCTAGAGGAGGGCTGGCCCGGAAATGAAGGAAGTCAGCACACCCTTAATGGGGAAGGAGGGAAAAGAGAGACAGTGAAGGGTTTTTTTTTATCATAAATGAAAGAGGAAGCTCCAAGCTGGGCCTTGGTGATTAGATGACAAGCTAGGAAAGACGCTCATCCTGGATGCATCCTGTTTTGCTTCGAATTGGCCTCAGGGTCCTGGAGCTGGGGGAGAGGGCTGGAGCGAGAGAGCAGCCTCCCGGGAATTCTCCCAGGCCTGCTGACCTCAAACTCTTGGGTGGCCCCTGAGCACAGGACTCAAGTGGGAATTAAAGCTCTCTTTTGCTACTTCAAGAATGAAGGCAAGGGGTTTCTGAAGTTTCTAGGAGAAGCTTCTACAGGTCAGCCGTGGGACCAGGAACCCCCAGAGGCAGCTAACATCTGCTACTGGCATTGTGGCATCTGTAAAATGAAGAGGCCCGGCCGAGCCTTATAATCCCTCTAGCCTGTGTTCTGCGGTGCAGATCAAATGTCTCCCGCTTGTCAGTCACCTTCTCCTCAGCAATTCCCCCTAGTCTGAACTCCAGGGCAAAACAACTGGAAATGAGAACACTGACCACACTTCGGGTGGACACCGAGAGGGACTAGGTTCGGAGTGATAGTGATACTGTGGTTATTGCAAGTCCTTTCTCTTTTAGAAAGATACACTGATCTATTTTTAGTTCAATTTGATAACACGCCTGAGATTTGTTTCAAAGTAATAAGAAAAACAGCAGGTAGGAGTATACCGCTTCTTGAGTCCAAATTACACTGATGGCTTCCCTTAAAAAAAAAAAATGTTTAAAATTCTTTCTAATATTTTTTTAAGCCCTCAATGAGGAGTGTCTCGGGCCACTAAACCCCTCGACTGGATAGCAGATTTCCCAATGGTGGGTGTCAGAACCATGGGTCCTTCATGAGAACTAGCTAGCGGGGTTTGTAGCTTACAAAGCGCTTAGCTATCGAGTCCCTTGTTTAATCTGGTGAAGGCCAAAGAAGAAAGCGACCGATGGCTGAAGGTGTGGAGAGAACAGCAGAGACTGGATTTAGACCTCCAATCCCTTGTTCTTTGTTCTGTGACACCCGGGACTGCTAAGGCACTTAACAGTGGATTCTCAAATCCCTGCTTGTGGCGGAGGTAAACAGGAACAGCAAGTGCTCAGCGTGCAAGTCCCCACTATGGAGGGCCACACCAGAGGAAACTCAATACACAAACTCAGCATTTCAGACTTGTGACTATGGCACAGACTGGGGACCTCTAAAGCACTGACTCATACCGACAAGGACCCATGTACACAACACACACAACACACACACACACACACACACACACACATACACACACACACACACACGCCAAGTCCCAAAGTCACAAATTATGAAAGCATTAATAAACCCTTGTCACTAACAACTGCATGACCAGCACAGTGCTCAAACATCTCATCTGGGGTTGTGGGGTAGGAGAAACTATAAAACTCACCAATGGTTAGGGGTGTATCTCAGTACTGGAGTGCTAGCCTAGAATGCGCCAGACCAAGGGTTACATCCCCACAGCCCAACAACAAAATCAAAACAACACCCACTCTCAGATCCTAGAAGACCGTTTAACACATTGATGGACATGGGCCTCCCATTCCAAATCCTGAAATCTCTGACAACCCCATGTTGAGTAGCCAAGCGGCCTAGGGCTATAGAAGATTGGATCCTCCCCCAAATTGGGAGCTTAAAAAAAAAAAGGAAAAAGAAAAAGAAAAAAAGTTCTCTTTTTAATTCAAGAATAAAGTAACTCCTTTCATCCGAGGACCCTTTTTCCATCCTTCCCCCAAGAACTTGCCGTTCATGGAAGCCACACTATCCAGGGCTGGAAGGAGGAGCTTCAGGAGTTAGCTAACAAAAGGCAAAGAAGCTTCTCGGCCTGACATGGCCTCCTCCCCTTCCCTTGTGACTGTTTTGTTGCTATGCTCATACCTGGCTCCAGATGTCCTGGGCTCCTATTCCGATCTGTAGTCTCCAAAATGGATTTTTTAAAAAAAAATTTTTTTCAATATATATGGGGGGGGCAAGAGGCGGTAGAGAGGGTGCTTATGAGCAGAGTACAATAGCATGCATGCCTGGGAACACTATAACGGCATTCATTATTTTGTGCATTAACTAAAAAATGAATAAAGATAAGACTGAAGGTCAGTTTGGGCTTCTTGGTATCCCCTGTCTTTTTCTCCTCTGCTCCAGCCTTGAACAAATTAAGGCCATTATCTTTACACGACTCATTGTCCCCTCCTTTGTATCCACACAAGGTACATGGCCACTGGGCTGTCCTTACGTCTCCAGGCATCATCTCCTGGCCGACTTTCGTGAAGGCAGAAGGGACTCTCAGACGCACACAAAGGCTTGGTATTCTTCAAAGGTCCCTTAGCACTGTGGAATAAGGGTAACCGAGCAGGGAAGAACAGCCTCTGTTCAGTATGGCATCTCTCCGCTCTAACTATAGAGGTTCAAGGAGCAGAAATTCCAAGTCCAGAACCTGGGTGCAAGACCAACACTCCAAAGTAAGGACAAACACCAGGTGCCCGGCAAAATGGCAGCCACGACTTCAGGATTAAAACGTTTATCCCCGGACCTCTCCCACTAGACCACTCACCTAGACACCCCTTGTGCCTTGGGCTGCCCACCTCCAGTCCCCAGGAAAGGAAATGTGTCCCTTTCATTCCAAGAAGGTGAAGGCTAGAGGAAACCCAGACAGCAAGGATACTGATGACACAGGCAGGGATTGCTACCCTTAGAGTGGGCGTGGGCGCTGGTGCTGGAGTCAAGGTTTGAAAATAGCCCTGGGTGATTCATTACCCTCTTCTCCCAGGATTACTGGGTGCACTGAGTGAGACCCAAGCAAACTGGGACACCAGTTCTTTGCGTGAATGTCATATCTAAGTGCAATCTCTGGGGTCCCCAAAGTGAGAAACCTGGTGTCTGGAAGAGAAGTCCCACCCCTCCTCACATTCGGTTAGCCGTCTCCCCCACAGTAGTTTTGCAGCTAATCTAGCTGCATGACCATCAGAAGACCGGCCAAATGCCTACTTCCAGTCACCCCAAGTGTCTCAGAGACCATCTTTCTTTGCTTACTGGTTTTAAAGACTGGGCCCAGGCACTAAGTTAACCAATGTCAGAGCAGAAGAAACTGGGGCCCTTCTGGTACTGGAATCTAGCTGCCGATTGAGGTGCCATTGAAAACACTTGATACTCACCAAAGCATGACCCGCCTGAGGTCATATGAACTGGCGGAACCCCGGTTTCCTGAGTGGTAATTCAGTGCTGAACTTGAGCAAGTGTTGGAGGAGACATTGAGACTACCCGAGTTAGCCCCCCCCCCAAAAAAAAAAAACCTCCGTCTAATAGCCTTTCATCTGAGCTTTTCTAATCTAAACTTATGTGGGACTTCATGGCAAACTGAGTCCCAGCGACTTATCCAGAAGTATTTATTAACTTGCTCTGCGCAGCTACCCTGAGGACAACTCACACTCAGGAGTTGTCCAGGTGGGAAGGCAGTGAGGCAGAAGCCAGACGGACGGACGGAAAAGTCCGTGGGGCTGAAGCCTTGCTGGAAATGTCCCTCGACGTAGAAGGAGCGCAGAGTGGGCACCCTTCCCGCCCGCCGCCCACCGAGTCCCTAAGAAGGCCGCGGCGCGCCAGTCACGCCAAGGGTCCTCAAGCCACCCGACCAGCCCGTTTGCTGATCTCCAATGGGAGTGTGCAGCCGGGGCAATCAGGGGTCTCTACGTTTCTCTAACTCTGAATCCCGCCCATAAGCAGAGGCAGCCCGGGCTACTTTCCTTCCTGTCTCTCGCGTCCTCAGCCCAGCGGAACTGCCAGGAGAGCAGAAGGGCTGGAGCGCCACAGCGGCTAAGCGGGATACTGGAGGTCAGGGCCCCAGTCTGCCTGGGTGTCCCCCTGACGTTGCCCCAACTCTTACTTGGTAGCCGCGTCCACACAGCGGCAAAGGGACAGGAGGCAAGCGCGGGCAGGGCTGCTCGAAGAAGACACGCGTGGAGCCAGGGGGAAAGGTGCCAGCCAGAATTGCAGCTATAGCAGCTGCTTAGCCGTTGTCAACTGGACTGCTCGCCGCTCAGGTTGAGCGAGAGGGAGCATTCGCGAGTAAGCCGTAGTGGTGCTCCGCCCACCTACAGGTCCCTAGACCAATGAGGGCACAGTCCCGTCCCTCCCCACCCCGCCTCCTCCCCGAAAGCGGTCCAAATGGGGTGGGCGGGGCTCTGCCAGCCAGCTCCTCCAATGCCCTGAGCCTTTCCCTCAGGTCACTCAGCTGGAGGCAAAAGACCCAGGACCCAAGACCGAGCTTTGAAAGTGCAGAGCTTGAAGGAGTGAGATGACCACCACGCAGACTTGTATTTCTTGAGTTCTGAAAGTGCCTGGCACTAACTACATGAAGGCTTCAAATCTAAATATCATGTGCACAAGAGGGTTTAAGTGACCTGTCCAGGATAATTTATAGTAAGTCCAGAAGACTGCTTCTGTGAGATACATAATTAGTAGATAGAACTCCATAAATGACCAGGACGTTGCCATTCCGACATTATTGAGGCACAAGCATTCTGCAGCCTCCCCAGTACCTAACCCTCTGTCCACCGCAGTCTGAACTCTACTTCCAAACAGAAACACATGGAAAACTTAGGGTACCAAAGTTAGTTATAGCAGGAGAGGGATTTCAGGAGTTCTGAAACCAAGTACCCCCAGAAAGCCTGTTCAAATTCAGTAAGAAAACGGTGTTAAAAATTGTTTTCTTCCTCGCCTTGCCTGAAAACTTTGCAGCACAAGCTGACAACCTTAATTTTGCTGTTGAATTGAATACTCCTGTTTAGCCAGGGGTGGGAGTATGCGAGTTCTCAAGGTACTGCAACTATGCTTACAGTGACAGAAACTGAAGAGAGGTGACTTATTCTGGGCTACTCAGCAAATCCATGGCAGGCCAAGACTTGCACACTGGTTATTTTCTCCACTCCTAGTAGATGAATGGCACGGGGCTAAGGCATAGACTACAGGGACTGCATCCATCTCGCTGGATTGCTGCAGTAGTCAACACAGCCGTGTGCTAACGGTCATTGGGGGTGATGTCAGAACCAAGCGTCCTGCCTCCGCTCTACCAGGCTAAACAAAATTTCCCACCTTCCTTCCTCACAAGAAGCAAAGGAGTGTCAAGGAAGCAAGGCGACCCCCAGTATGAACTCTCTGCTCTTCTCAACAAAAGGACTGCAACTGGGATCCTGTGGCAATTGGATTTTTTTTTTCCAAAGTGAGCCATTTCACCACAGATCTTAAATGTGGTTGCAGCAGCCTGTATACCTGAACTCACTCCCCAAGCCAAAACCCTACCAGGAGGCTATCTATACTACTTTTTATAGGTAGGGAGCCTCTTTCCTGAGGCAGGGCTGAATATAATACTGTCAGCATGCTTCAGGGTCTGAGTTGGCGCTAAGCGTATATTGTTTGTCCACAATGTTAGAAAGGCTAAGAAGTAGATGACCCCGCCATGACCCTATATATCCCTAAGAACAGAACACCATGTGAGAGCTGAGTTCATCTATCCCACGGCACTGAGCACCGGTGGTCTCCTGGCAATGTTCACTAGTGGGTGACAAATGTTAAAAGACACTCAGGGATAACCATGAAGAAGGTTTATGCATATCATATGAATAATGCAGAACCCAATTTAACAATTAATAGAAGTTACTTTTTAGACAAGACCTCTATATGAGCCCAGGTTGCCATCAAAGTTAAAAAAAAAAAAAAAGCCTCAATCTCCTAAAAGCTAGGGTTACAGGTTTGTGCCACCACCTGTAATTTAGTAGATTGTTCTGATTGGATTGAGATAGTTTTGGTTCTGAAATACCAGTGTGTGTGTGGGTGTGTGTGTGTGAGGGTGTGTGTGTGGTGTGTAGGTGTGTGTGTGTGTGTGTGTTGTGCAGGTGCACATGTGTGCGTGATTGTATACAAGTGTGCACATGTGTGTGGAGACTAGTGAACAACTTCCAGTGTCATTCCATGCCTCAGATGCTCTACCTGCTTTTATTTTCAGACTAACCAGCAAGGCCTGGGGACTCCACCAGTCTTCCCTTCCTCAATGCTGGGAGTATAAATCCACTACCATGCACAGCAGTTTTTGCGTGGGTTCTAGAATAGAACACTGGTTCTTCTGCCTGTTACCAACTGAATCATCTTTCCAACCCCTCTTTTTTAAATGTAACAAAACAAACAAACAAAACTGCAAGGGGTCAAAGCACAAAAAGTACCAAAAATCTAAAGCAGCATGAAAAACTACAAAATCTAGAAAGTGCTATAAATAAATACAGCCCCAGTTCCACAGTGCCTGACACGCATAATGAAAAGAGTTTTCGTTGTTGTTGCAACACACTCTGCCTCGAGAAGCCCACACCCACATTTCTGGTATGTACTGTCCTTTTTCTTTACGTGCCTTTCTCTTTCCTAATGCACTTAACTACGTGGTAAAATATTTTTCTTAATAAACACCAACAAAATGTTGCTGAATGAGTAAACATGATAATTAAGGGGAACTTTAGTCCTGATGTTTATAATGCGTAGTCATGTCACTTTGAAATAGACCAGTGGTTATTTCATTGGGTCTTAAAAAAAAAAAAAACTCTCTGTTTTATCTTGAGACCTTCTGAAAGACAGGGGACGAGGTAGTTCGACAGCACTTCCAACAGTGCCAGCCTCTCCTCCCAGCCTCAGTCTATCCTGAGCGAGATGGATATTCCATAATGGTACCCAGAAAGGAGGGGGAGGCAATGGTGTCTTTTAACAGGAACAGACTCTCATAGGGCTGCAGGGAACTCACTGTGGGAACGGACAAAGAGGGAAATGGATCCTTGGGAGGGAAATAAGTTATACTCCAACCTGCTATAGGCAGCACATGACTCTCACACAGGGCTTCCACACATCCCTACATGCCTCATTCAAGCCCACAAGAAAAACCAGGTTCTTGGTGGACTTGGGAATGTCTCACCAAGCCTCACGAGAGGGGCTTATTACTCAGGTTAGCAGAACATGAAATAGACACGGGTCATATAGATAGCTATCACAGAGGCTCATGTCAATGGTTGTGGACTAAGAGGGACCTTCCCAGCATGCTGAGCAGAGGCAGCAGAAGCAGTTGTGGGAGGGGAGGGATGGGAAAGGGACGGCACACATGTTGCCTCATTCATTTTTTTTTTTTTTTGTTCTGCCAACTGGGCTATAGAACAGAACACTGAATCCTGAGAGCACACAGACCTCTGTAGATGCACGCCAGGGCACCAGTATGTCTATGCCCACCCGCCACTGCAGAGCACACTGAAAGGATGGTAGGGGAAGGCTCAGGCTCTAGGAGGGATGTCAGGGGCTTCTGAGCCTTCCCTCTACTCAAGGACCCAAAAGTCCTCATTTCCTCAACTGCCAGTGCCAAGTAGCTTGTGACTGCCTCCTGGCACTAGAACAGTTCCCATTCTGCGGCAAACATGCCCCCTGTCCTGGGCTCACTGGCCCATCTTAAAGGAGCCAGAGTCTAGCTGCTGTGGACAGATGGAGCACACATATTCTCCCACC
This sequence comes from Apodemus agrarius, assembly GCA_964023405.1. Taxonomy (NCBI): domain Eukaryota; kingdom Metazoa; phylum Chordata; class Mammalia; order Rodentia; family Muridae; genus Apodemus; species Apodemus agrarius. The sequence goes on along the minus strand of OZ030010.1, from coordinate 61,586,110 downwards.
TCCTAAGAGACTGCCGCCTACTCCCAAACCAACAGGTAGGTTATCCTCACCTGAGTTCTTGATGCTTGGTGAACCTGGCACAGGTCTCTAGAACAGGATGTCTACCTAGCTGTCATGCCCACAGTTGCCCTGATGGTCACAGTGTGCAGAGGGGAGATAAATAAAGATAGGCCTACATCTAACACTACCCCCTCAACCAGCCAACATACCACAGAGACACACACAGAGAAAGACAGACACAGATTCACATTCCCCTCCTCCCCCCTCCCCCTATCAACGTCCTGATCTGGCCTTCAGCCAGGGCTGAGGCTTTCCAGAGACTATCATCAACTTTGCCTTTCTGGAGCCACCATATCACTATAGGGAGGCAGGGACCAGTCCTCACACAAAGAATGCCTAATCCAAACAGGTGGATAGCCTGAGGCCCCAGGCCCCAGAGGATGGAGAGGAAGGGGCAACAGGCTCAGAGAGATGGTTTATATCTCTGAATCAACAGATCACCCAGGAAATTAGTTTCTCTCTCTCTCTCTCTCTCTCTCTCTCTCTCTCTCTCTCTCTCTCTCTCACACACACACACACACACACACACACACACACATCTGGATCAGAGACCCCAGGAATCTGTAACTCTGACCTTCTTTCGTGGAGAAGCTCTGAGACCTGACAGAAGGCCCTACTGGCTCTGGATGCTACTGTCTCTATATAGTCAGTCGAAATCTGTCTGAGGATCCCAGAGAGCCCTATCATTCGGCACTTCAAGTTCCATGATACATCTACAGCAAGAAACCTGACAAAGCTGACCATTTTGTCCCTATAATTTAGGTAAGAGGAGGATATTCTAGAAGTAAAAACAGGTATTGAGTGGAAATTTTAAATCCCCACAGAGATATTTTTCAGGGTTTAAAGGGATGAGCGCCAGACACCTCTATACCCCTGAGGGTTCCAAAGACACTTTGGGATGAAGTTTTCAAATGACCAATGTCAGCTAAAAAGGTGTTGTCGGGGTGGTGGGGGCCAAGATAGCAGCTGAGACACTGACTGAGAGGGAGAGAGGCTAACCCTTTGAAATTACAGAGGATGTTGGGAACTACTGTCTAGATGTTAAGATCAAGAGATATGGAATCTGAAAAGAGGTAAAAGGGTAAAAGGACAGACCGACAAGGGAATGGTATAGGAAAAACATCACCTAGGGTTAGTCATACAGAAGGACAGAAAGGCAGGTAGGATAGTGCACCGCTTGACGCCAGCGGCAAAGTCTCAAAGGAAGCGACGGTAAAGGACACACTCTTTACAAAGGCCAACTGTGTGTCTGTGGACAGATTGGTGAGTGGAGTTCTTAGAGACCAAACCTGATGGACAATCTGGATGGGAGGATGGGGGCGCCTATAGGGTTAAGCAAAAGCTGGTTAGGAGTTGGAAGAAGCAGACATGAAGAGCGGAAGACCTGGAAAAGAGATTCTCAGCCAGGAATTAAGGTTTAGATCAAAGGGACCCAGGGCTAAAAGACGAAAGTGCACAGAACGTCCAGAGCTGCAAGGAGGAACCCTGATGCTGACACTCCCTCTGTCCAGGTCTGCTGGCCTCTGGCCACCTGGTTTCCAGTGTGGCGAGTCCCACCTGGTGCCCTTCCCACCCTAGAGCATTCACAGTCTAGGTTCCCTTCTGGAGCTGCCAGCTCTGCGCCTCTGCTCTAAGTCCTTGCACACCCTTGTCGCACCAGGAGGCTCCAAGGAGCCCCATAAGAGTGCAGGAGGAGTTCTGGAAATGGAGGGAGGAAAGCTGGGAGGGAAGGGCCGCCAGGACAACCAGGTTGTGTCTGCTCCGCCCAACTAGCCCACTGGTGAGGACTGGAAAGTTCCACGGCCCGACTTTGCTCAGGAATTCCTTCTTCTCTAGCTACTGGGCCTTCTTTGGGTTCATCTACCTCACCACTCAACTCGCCCCATCACCACTGAAGCATCTCTCCTGCTTGGCCTTTTGTACTTGACCTCCTATTTAAGAAGTGTTTCATTACTACCGCTGACCCCGGCTCCTTCTGGCTATGCAAAGCTTGGGGGGGGGGGCGTCTCATTAGTCACAAATCAACCCCTCCACTTCCTATGTGTCCTACGTCCCACCATCCCAGTTAGTGGCCTAAGAGGAGACTTCGTACAACAGACAGATGCAGAGAGTAATGGTGGTGGCTCTGCGCAGTGTAGTAAACGCTGACTCAGCGTCCTCCACCTGTACTCTCACCCTACTTTCACACTGGCTGCTCAGTGTGCAATGAAGCCATTAAAATCAGCAAAGCCATGGTAGAATATGAATGGAATCCGAGTCCTACGAATCTCCTGGAGTAGAGGCAGTCTTTAGAGACTCACCTATACTGCAAATGGAAAACTAAGGGCCAACAATACAAATGACTTGGCCACCCTTAAGAAAGGACAATCTGAGAATTTGAAAAGCTTTGAACATGGGACGGAGTCTGGGCTCCATACAGAAGGATTAACTTCCCCAGGCCTAGCTGAGAGGCCTACAGCCCTCAGTCACTACAAGCAAACTTGTTTTCCTATAGAGATGATAGTAGGACTAATTTAGCAGTTTTCAAATGAAGTGGAGATAAGAAAAATGTCAGCTCACAGACTTTGTCACTTCTACTCTCCAGTTCTCTTGATGGCCAATCAAGGGGCCGGGATTCTCATTCTGGCTCTTTGAGAGCTGTGGCATAACCTGGGCCGTAACTCCGAGCCTCAGCTTCCTTCCTTGTTTATGAAATGAGGATGATAACCCCATGGCACAATGGGAATAATCAAAGCAGCTTGTAAACAGAACATTGTTTATATAGCTTATCACTTACAAAGCACATTCCATATTCCCATTGTAACAGAGGTCTCTCTCTCTCTCTCTCTCTCTCTCTCTCTCTCTCTCACACACACACACACACACACACACACACACACCTCACACCTTGTCCTTTCATTTAGGGGAGTTTTATTTTTGAGTATAAGCTAGCCATAGCAAGCGTGCAGTTGGTGGCTGCTGGGATCTGTGCTATCTCTTTAGGAGACTGTCAGCACTGGAAAGGAATGAGAGGGTCACATTTTTTTTATCTCTCCTACCTGGGGCAATGGAGGCACGCAGTAGGCTTTTGGGCAATCTATTTAGTGATCAAATGAGTGTGTTCTACAAGTTGGGGTGAGGACTTGCTCAAGCTCACATAGTGAGTCTATTTCAGAACTGAGAAATCTGACTCTGCCATTTTCCATTCAGCCATTCTATAGTAGATTGTGTGTGTGTGTGTGTGTGTGTGTGTGTGTGTGTGTCCCTTTCCCAAATGATGATGAATCAATAAGGAGTCAGTTCTCCTCTCTCCCTACCTTCTGGCCCATCATCAAACATACTCTAGACTAGGACAGTTAGCCATTGGGATGGCACTTCTGTGCCCAGTTTGGTACTGCCAACTAGACACTGGGACTCCTGAGTTTCCAGCAGCCCCTGTCCTGACCCTAACACAGGACAAGATCCTCTTGAGGAAAAGGAGGCTCTAGTCAACTTCCTTCAAGCCCAGGAGTATCCTTTTTGCTCTCTGGTTGGGCAGGAGAACACAGCCCCTGGGTGGCAGCAACTTAGGAGAAAAGACAGCAGCAACCACTCCCTATCCTGCAAAGGCACCTCCCTCCCTATCTGTCCCTCCCCTGCTTCCTGAGCTCTGCTGCCACCATGGGCCAGAACAGTGAAAAGAAAGGACTCCAGAGATTGCTTCGAAACCCAGAACTTTGAGCTAGAAAGAGCCCTGGGGTAATTTATTCCCTCCCTATGGAAGGACTGCCAGCGTTTGCATCAAGACAGTATCTTATCTAGGCACTTAAAGTGTCAAAGGAGCATGCACACAAAATGGACATTTTACCAACAGTGCCACTGTGAATTGGTATGCAAGAACAAACAAACAAACAAATATAAGTGTTCTTGTTGTTTTGAGACAGGATCTTAATATGGCCCCTTAATATGGCCTTGAACTAGCAGCCGTTCTCCTGCCTCAGAGTCCTGAGTACTAGGATTACAGGCAGGTGCTATCACACCTGGCAAGAAAAGCTTTAATAAAGCCAAAGGATAGCCAGCACTCGCTCTGTGCCAGTCATTGTGCAGGTGCATTTAAAGTAATATTTAATGTTTACAAAGACACACTATGTACATATTTTAGAATTTATCATCCTCAGCATCACCCCCACTTTAACCATGAAGAAATGGACAGAGGCTGGGCTCTCACATCCAGCCAGTAAGTAGCAACAACAGAAGTTGTTTGGATTGCTATTTTCACCTACATAATGGTGAGGCTCACACTTCGGAGTTGCTGTAACTTTTTGCATTCATCTAACCCTAGGGGTGGGAGGGAAGAATGCTGAAGATGTAACCTGAAGCTTCTATTCGAAGCAGGGAATGCCTTTGAAGTCCCTGTGCTTATCTTAAACATCCTTTTGAATTTTCCAGTTGACATCAGTATACATCCTTGTTGGTGTTTTCTTCTTTACGCCTTTAAATTGGTTTGGCCCCAGAGGAAGATGGCTAGCTTTTGGTCTCATGGATTCCCATGCTCTCGCCACTGCTTTGTACCCTAGGAATTCCAGAGACCGGAAGTAGGATAAGCCCTCAGCCAACCAGAATAGCGAACGTTTGTGGAGTGCTAATGGTAGGAACCAACATTCTGGGCACTGCTTTTCATATAATTTTCATAATTCATATAGTGCTTCTTTGTTTGCTCATTCACACTTGACAGCTATTTCAGGCCTTTCATGCATTGTCTGATGGTCTCACACACACACACACACACACACACACACCCTCTGCCAGTCTTCATGCAAAACCCTGGCATCAGAAATGCTGCCCACCACCTATAGAACAAGTCCACGGGTTCTAAGGTTGGCATTCAAAGTGCTGCCTAACCTCACACAGCCTTCCCAGAACACACTGTCCTGCATTAACTCTCCCAAGGTGTTCCATGTGCCCATCTCTCTCAGGAATGTTCATCTGATTTCCTTCTCATACCACAAACATTTACGTGGTAAATTCCAAGGTGTTTGAAACTCTGCAGGTACTATTTGTTTTGTTTTGTTTTGAGTCAGAATTTCTCTGTGTAGTTGTAGCCTACTTGGAACTCACCAGGCTGGCCTCAAACTCAGAGATTCATCGGCCTCTGCTTCCCAAGTGCTTGGATTAAAGGTATGTGCCACCACTGCCCAGCCCCTGCAAGTGCTACTGTCATCCCATTTTACAAGTGACAAAACTGAGCGGCAATGATGCCCTGTGTACTGCATCTGGAAAAGTCTCACACCTCTTTTAAGGATCCCATATGGAGAGTGTAAGTTATTACCTTCCTTTTAAAAAAATTATGTGTAGATGTGTAAGCCTGCAAAAATATATATGCACCAAACATGTGCAGGAGGAGCCTACAGAGGCCAAAAGAGAGGGTCTGGTCCTCTGAAATTGTAGTAAAAGGTGGTTGTAAGCCGCCATGTCAGGTGCCAGGAACTGAACTCTGGTCTTGTGCAAAAGCAATAAGCTATCTTAACCACTGAGCCATCTCTCTAGCCCCGCACCCCTCCCTTTCATGATTCCACAGCTCAGCAAGCTAGACGGTGGTTCCAAATTGAACTTGATTTATCTATATATCTTTCTGTGCAGTAAGAGTGAATTTTCTGAGGGGGTAGAGACTGCATTTTATCATTTATAGCATATCCATTGCTCAGGAAGTTGGTCCTTGGCACAGAGTTGGTACTTAGAGAACATTTGTTGAAGGCTTGAGTGGAAAGTGATTGGAGGAGTGAGTGGGCAGGTACATAAGAAGCCTGGAAGCAGCCTTGCTTAACAAAATCAAACGGCAGAAAGCCTCAGGACATTCCTTCCCCAGTGTTTGAAATGAAGGAGGTATAAAAACAGCTCAGTAGCCAAGCAGGGATTGCAATGTCAGGTGGTAGTAAAGAAGACATTCCAGTGCTTGCACCAGACCCAGGGTCATAGTCATAATGTCACTCTGACTGAGGAGGTATCTAGCTAGTCACAAAGGCCAGCAGTCCTGGGGCTGCTCTGGAAACTGTTAGCTTCTCTGCTGCCCTCTCCAAGGCCCCAAGGCCTCCGCAGTTCAGTTCATATGGAAGAGATTGAAACCCCAGGGAGTTGGGGTTTGTTGTTTTTGGTCCGAAGTACTGTGCTTCGATGGTGAACTTACCCTGTTCTCTCCTGGCTGGCCAAACACACTTTGTGGAAAAGGAAACAGGAGTTTGGGCACAACTCTGGGCTTGGGTCCTGGCGACACCACACAGTAGTTATATAACCTCTGGCAAGTCACTAAACCTAAGTTTCTTCATCCAGAAAGTGGATTTTTTTTTTCTGGGCCTTAAGCCTTGAAACAACAGGTGGGCGGGCGAGCACTTTGAGTGAAAAATGACCTGATGCAGATAAACTTGCAGGCTTGATAATCCTCTTTTTTTTTTTTTTTTTTTTTTTTTTTTTTTTTTGAGACAGGGTTTCTCTGTGTAGCCCTGGCTGACCTGGAACTCACTTTGTAGACTAGGCTGGCCTTGAACTCAGAAGTCCACCTGCCTCTGCCTCCCAAGTGCTGGGATTAAAGGCGTGTGCCACCACCGCCCGGCTTCTTGATAATCCTTCCAACAGTGTGCCATACCTTTCCAAAGGCGAGTCTTAGGCCTTCCTCGGACTTGCCTGGACTAGCTATGACCCACTTCTAGACATTCAGTAACCTGGTTGGCCTAAAGTAAAATGGAAACCTTGCAACCAAACCTCAGATAAGTGCTTCTCAACCTGTGGGTCCACCCCCAACCCCCACTCCGTGTGTGTGTGTGTGTGTGTGTGTGTGTGTGTGTGTGTGTTGCATACCAGATATCTTGCATATCATATATTTACATTACAATTCACAACAGTAGCAACATTACAGTTATGAAGTAGCAATGAAAAACTTTTATGGTTGGGGTCACCACTACATGAGAAAATGTATTAAAGGGTCAGAGCATTTAGGAAGGTTGAGAAGTACTGTCTTAGGTGGCTATTGCCTAGGCAGCCACTGGGCATGTGAGTATATTGCTTCCCCATCCTGTCCCCACCCCCCCACTCCCCCAGCACTAGAGAAAGTGCTAAGGACTGCAACTCTCAAGGAGACTGGGAGGCAGACACTAGCTAGTTTCAACAGATAATATGTCATATCACTCCTCGGAGCCTTCCTTGTTAAATTAGGGAAATACAACCTGGGCTGTAGCTCAGTAGTCAGTGCTAGCATACAGCTCAACTAGCAGTCTCTGAGGCCTGAGCCTCAGCTATACAGCTGGAAGAGAAGCGGGTGGGAAGGGGACACTGAATACCTATCTTCTCGAACTGCCAAGTAGATCAAACCTGAGAGCATCAGTTAGATGTGTGTGTCAACAGGAAGCACAGCCCTAGCCCCACCTCGCTGCTTTCTTCTTGGTTTTGCACTGAACATGCTCAATCCCAACACCCACTAATTCTTTCTGCACTCATCTAGGACGTAGTGCCAGCATGCACTCACAGGTGACTCTGATGATCCCTTGCTACACTCCCTCGCCTTAGTACCACATACTCAGTACCACATACTAAGTACCTCAGTCAAAACTTGGAGACGCCCCTTGTCTTCCGCTTGTCACTTGACAGGGTATAGCACCTGTAGCTATACAAGTAGCACACATCATGAAATCAGGCTCAGGTTTCTAGGCCCTGTCTATCTGAGCAAGTAGCCTGGCCATAAACAAAATCTTTGATTTTTCAGCCCAAGATTCAAAAATCTACCTCCCACCCTTTAACCATGAGGGCCTTCTTGGATGCTTATCCTGTCATATGCTCTTCTGGACTTCAAAGCCAATGTGTTAGTGGCCAGTGGGGGTTCAGGACCTGCACAGCGGGCTACCCTGGAGCTGGCATCATTAATGAGCAGCAGATCCATGTCTTCCGGTCTACAAGGAGGTTCTGAGGCCCATGTGTAAAGAAACAAGCCGTTCACTGCCTTGTACCCAGTATGCACCTTTGCCTTGCCTGCCCCACCCCACCCCCCCAATTCTGTGTCCTGGGTTTCTCTCCACATCTCAGTGGCTCCAGAGATCTTCCAGGAAGAACAAATTTCACAGAAACCCTAAAAGTTTACTGGGAAAATTTACTCCACAATTTATCTTCAGGGTGGTGTCTCCAGGTACCTCATGTTCAAGATCTGGAAATAAAAATCAGCAACTCACAGGTTCTTAGATAAACAGCATGGGCGGTAGATCACCCTGGCCAACTAGAGGCCCAGCTGTGGAAAGGGTGGAACGCAAGGCTTCTACTCCACCCGTGAACTCCCTCTACAAGTATGGGTTGGAAGTCAGGCCTTCAAATTTGTAGAACCTGGAGGAGGAGCCTTGTGAAAATGTCAACTTGGTAGGACTTAGACAGCTTGACCATGTCCCTCAGACCACAAAGCCAAGGGTAAGGAAACTATAGACCTTGTCACAACATGATGCGAACAAGGAGAGGTCCTTGCCTTGCTGTCTTCAAGTTTGAGGTGACCCAGCAAGATAAACCTATCCAGTAAGGCTGACCACTCTCAGGCACCCCCATCCTGTCCTTTCACCCTTCCTCCCACCTTTTCTCCATCGTGCGCGCCTCCGGTAGCTCTTCTATATTTCAGCTTACTCAAGGAAGCACTTCTCCTGGTCCAACTTACTGTCCTCCAAACCCAGTAGTGCCACCTAGATCTAGAGCAAGTGCCTACCACCTGTATAGACGCTGGTCCCATGACTTGCCTTCTCTGGATTGTGATAGCTTCGTCTCTGCATGAGGATTGTCATGGGGGAAATGGGTGAGGGGACAGCTAGGGAAAGTCGAACCTCATGCCTATTCTGCCTCGTTTCCATAAAAAACCACACAGACAGATTCATTTAGTATTCAGTCGGATGAGGGCAGGAAGAGTCTCCATCAAAGGAAACTTTAAAGTCAATAGACATGGTGATGTATGCTTTTAAGTCCACCACCCTGGAGAAAGAGGCAAGAGGAGCTCTGTCACTTGAAGACCAGCCTGGTCTGTAGAGTGAATTCCAGTTTAGGCAAGAGCTACATGGTTGAAACCCTGTCTTGAAGGGGATGGGGTGCTGGGAAGATGGCTGAGTGGTTTAAAGCACTGTGTGTGGGGGGGGTGGGTAGGGGTAGGGGGTGCACATGCACACTTGAGTTTTAAGGGTTTTTTTCATTTGCAGTTCAGACTTTATGGTTTATTAGTCATGTCATTCTATATAATTTTAATTAAGCAGACTGAGAAAATATAGCGTGAATCATTGACAGATGATGGCAGTATTAATGAAAGTGCTCATGTGTTTATAGAAGGTGACAAGAGATACCACTGCCCCCATCAGACCCAGAGGTTTGAATATTTCATAGAAAAAGAGGAAAAGTAGTTCACTGGCATTTAGTTACCATTATTTCTTGTACTAAGAAGAACACTGGTTCTTTTTTTTTTAAACAGGGTTTCACTATGTAGCTCAGAGTGGCCTCAGACTTGGCATCCTCCTGCCTCAGCCTCTGGGCTGCTGGCCCTGCCTTACCATGCCTGGCTTTAGATGTATTGTTCCTGTGCTTGAGTCTCAGCTGTCTACTAACTTACTATTGAACCCAGCATGTCACAGTAACTCTTAGCATTTCTAAAATTACAGCTATTTGTGTATTTATTTACTTATTATTTATGGAGTAGTGCACCTGTGTGGCGGTCAGAGGACAACTCACTATAGGTTCTCCCCTTCCACCACGTGATTCTATGAGTTCTGGGGACTGGACTTTTCAGGCTGGGCAGCAAGCATGTGCTTTTACCCACTGACCCAGATAACATGCCCCAGGCACTTGTCACATGCTAACCCTAGAGCTACTTCTTTGATCCTCTAGAGCCTTCTCTAAGGGCTATTGCCCTCATCATTCTTTTTTTTTTTTTTTTTTTTTTTTTGTAAATTCAGTCACTGAGGCACTGAGAACCTTGGGGATTTGTCCAAGGTCACTCAGTGTGAAGGGGGGGCTGCAGTTGGTACTCAGACACAAGCGATTGGCGGGTCACCTAGGGCTTCTTCTGGAAGCAAAGGGAGACTACATGATGCACTTCCCATGGTGTGTCAGATTTGCTGAGACAAAGCCTAAGTCTTGGGCTATTTCTCCAAATGGCCAGCAGTGGTGAAGCTCTGTGTGTTTTAAAAAAAAAAAAACAAACAAAAACAAACAAACAAACAAACAAAAACAAGGACCACTTGACATTTTCAGAGTTTAAAAGAAACCAAGCAACAACAGGCTGTGGTAGGATCTTAGAAGAGGGTTGGATACCCACACAGAATAGGACTCAACAGCTTTTCTCCTTTTCAGCTTTTACTGACCTTGCTACTCCAGATCACCCCCACCCCCACGTTCTCCCAGCTCCTCCTCTTCCACTCTTCTCAGAGGCCACATGCATCTCTGGTCCGGCTCCACCCACCTCCCCCAGGCTCGTTCCCTCAACTTTAACCTCGAAACCCACAGGTTGATCGCAGAGGCTTGCCCCTTCCCACCTCGCCTAGCCTTCCAAGCTGCTCCACTGTCTTGACAAGTCCCTTATCCTTTCCAGACCTCTCAGTTTCCACATCTGTTTGTCAACTGTGAAAAGGGACCCATAGGAGTTTGGAATGCCTGACATTCTGCTGCTCTCTTCGCCTCTCGTTGCCAAAAGTTTTATATCTGCTTCATTTGGATACTAAATATTCTTCTCCGTATCTTTCTACTTCCTTTATATGAATACACATTTCTTTCTTTTTTTTTTCTGGCAGGCAACTTTGAAAGAATCCATTGAAAACAGAATCTGAGGAACTGGATGCTACGAGAGGCCGAAAGCGGAAACAAGGCTTGCAGAAATTTCAAAGAGATTGAAAGTGTTCAGGGACAAGGCCAGGCCAGTGCCCACTTGGTGAAGCAACAATATTTAACAAGCCAAGCAATTTTAGAAAACTGGTTCCCTCAGCTAGGTTTAGCTTCAAAGAAAGGTCAAGGGACGGTGAGTCTGGAAACAGGCAGTAGCAAGGCATCCGCAGCGCTGGGTGTGGAGCGCGCAACCCAGACAACCCAGACGTGCCGTCCCAGCCCGGGCATTCACCAGCAGCCTGCTCTGCACAAGACATGGGGAGTCAGGGGCACTGGGGACAGCGCTCCCGATGGGCTGAGGTTTTCTATTTCAAAGGTGCAGAGACTACATGGAGATTAATAGGGAGCCCCTTGCAGTTCCTGAGATGCTTTCATCTGGTTTGCTTTTACAGCAACCCTGTGAGATAGTGAGATAGGAAGGTTACCCCATTTACAGATCAAAGAGGAGACAGAATTCAGTCAAGTCGATTTGACAGCAAGGGGCTAGCCAGACCTTCACCCACAGTGTTTTGACTCCAGAGCCAGCACTGGAGTTGCTCACTCGGAACCCTCATGCCCCTGCTTTTATTTATTTTAAGGGAATGGAGACAGAACCCAGAGTTTCATCCCTGGTAGGCAAGCACTGTACTGCTGACCTATATGCTTAGTCTTTCTTTTTCTCTCTTTTTGGCATTTTACACTTTAAGTCAGGGTCATATTAAATTGCCTTAAACTTAAATTTCACAATCCTCCTGCCTCACACACACACACACACACACACACACACACACACACACCATAGATGGGGTAGGGGGAGACTGATTCTAACAGTGGCTAACCCCAGTAGTGGGTGGGGGAATTTAAATTATCTTCTATTTGATAGGCAGATACCCAAGTTTAAATTTTGACCTGGAGTTGGGCTGGAGAGATGGCTCCATCTTTTTTTTTTTTTTTTTAACCTAAAGCACGTATTTTACTTATTCTATGTAGGAGAGGAAATAGCTGAAACACAAGGCAGACCATGAGCCATGTGCTAGAGCAGATACACAGTATTCAAGGCATTGGGAAGAGAAAGGAGACAATATTTGCACTAGGCTTCCAAAAATGACAAGGGTTTAAACAGACTAGAGTCTACAAAGTTGGCCATTCTCCCTCCTCGGCAGTCGCTGAGTTCTGAGACAGCAGGCCTGCCACAAAGGAATTCTTCCTGAGCAATTAGGTGCACACAGAGTATGGGATTTCCTGTTTCCTTTCCTTATTTCATGCTATATTGTGGTACCTGTGGCAGAGCCCAGACTTGGAAAACACCTGCTTCGATCCATGTGCCCTTCAGTGTTCCCGGGGCAGCTCAGTTAACACACAGCCAGAAGGGGCCAGGCAAGGGCATTCTTCCAACTGCTTTTTGCCATTTTCTATCAGAACCCAGTATTTTGTATCAGACTATCAGGAATTGATTACATTTTTGGTAAGTCAAGGACAAATCCCTTTCCAACTAAGGATCATAGAAACAATGTAGGCACAAAACAACAACAACAACAACAAAAACAACAACCAACAAACAAAAACATCCACCACTTCCAACAGCAAAAACCATGACAACAACAGCAACAAACAAACAAAATGCCATAGGCTCCAATCTTTTCATTTGAATTATGAGGAAATGGGGACCTAGAGAGAACAAGGATCTGCTAAAGGTCCGAGGGTCTGTTAGGAGTGAAGCCAACACATTCGGCCTGGTTGTACTTTAGTCTCCGGGAACAAGGCCTTTTCAAAGATGCTTATTGGCAGACCTGAGACAGAAAGCACATCTGCTCTTTAGAGACCTGATCACCAGGCATTTCTGATCCTGCCAAAGCACACCTGCTCTCTAGAGACCTGGTCACCAGGCACTTCTGATCCTGCCTTCCATCTATCAGCAATTCCTCTCTGGCCTGAATGCTCTGGCCTCCCTGGAGTGGGGGGTTGGGGCTCTGGAATCCCAATTCAACATAAGCAGCCTCTATCCCAGAGGTCTGGGGATTCAATCCTTGAGCCTCAGCAGATGTTTTTGTGATCTCAAGTCAGATTTCTGGATGGAAGGAAAACTCTCTCGTTTAAACCACTCTGCTGCCTGAGCTCGTGACCACAGTAACGGAACCATCATTTGGTAATTATCATCTACGTCTTGTCTGAATACTCTCATTCCCTCCTCACCCTTAGATCCTACAATCTAAAAACAGAGTGTTGGGATCTCCGTTTGCAAATGCAGAGAAATGCCAGGGGTCGTGGGGCATGCCTTCATCCAAGTTCTCACAAGGCTAAAACACAGAAATCACTAGTTCAAGACTATCTTGAACTATGTAATGAGTTCCAGATCAGCCTGGACCATGAACAAAGAGAGAGAGAGAGAGAGAGAGAGAGAGAGAGAGAGAGAGAGAGAGAGAGCCAAGCCTTAGAGAGGCATTACAGGGACAACAGTCACAATTTAGACCCAAACCTCTCCGAATTCTCTTGCCATTCTAGAGTTACTTTTTGTTTTCGTTTTCTTTTCTTCTTCCCTCTCTCCCTCTTTCCCTCCCTCCCGCTCTTCCCCTCTCCCTCTCTTCCTTCCTTTCTTTTGCTTATTTGTGTCAAGGACAGATAGGTCATTGTAAGGGAGGAGAGAAAAACTGTGACAACACAGGAAGAAAAGGGGATCTCTCCCTCTGGAGTCTGGTTGATATTGGTCAGGTGACAATAAGGAATTCCGCCACAATTAACATTTCCTGAGAACATTGACCACATAGAGACAATATTTCTCTTATATAGAACTATATATAATCCTCAAATGAAATGTAAAAATAGCAAGGACCTTTGCTTAATGTCTAAGCATGTATGACCTGGAGCCTGGCCTCACTCCTCTGATACTACCTGGGAAGCACACAAGCAGGATCATTCATTTTTGTTGACAGTGATGATCCCCTCGCTTGCTGCATTACCTTGTCCTGCAATTACTTTCTGCTGCAAAATCAAGGATGCAGCTTTTCCCATGTGACATGTACATCTATAGAAACTTCAGGGGTGGGCAGAGCTGATTTTCTTGCAGGGCTATATTTATATTTCTTGGAGGCCCAAAGGCAAAACTACACTTCTACCCTGGAAGCTAGCTACAGACTATTCATGTTTGTCAGCCCAGAAACCAGAACTGTAAAAGAGCTAGAAATCCAGGGATATTGGACTTTTTTTCCCCTCTGTTTCTCTAACTTACGCTTTTGCATTGGTCCTGCTAGTATTTGCATGGGTAGATGGTTCCCACTTCTCAATGGTAGAGAGCTGAGACAGCAAAGCCAGTCAAACTCACAGCAGCTCAAAGTGGTTATCCCAGGAAACAGCTGGGGTAAGGCCAGGCACTTCTCTGCATGGGGTTTCTAAAAACAAGAAGCTTGGACTTTGCAAAGCCTGAGCACTGTGTTGTTGGTGTTGGTGTTGGTGTTGTTGTTGTTGGTGGTGGTGTGTGTATGTGTATGTAATTAATGTCTGTCCCCTCTGGGCTGTAATGGAAGGTTTTGAGTGAGTGTCCTTTGGGTATCCTCAGAGAAGAGAGAGGTCCAACTCTTCCTTTAGCCATAGCACAACATGGAGTGTCAGATGTGTGGATAACAGTGGCGAGATCAAAGAATGGCAGTTGTCAGTGAGGCAGGAGTGTGAGAAAGGGCTGGAGAGTCTCAACCTACTGCCCTTCCCCTACTTAAAAGTCTCCCTTTGACCTTTTTGTCTTTCCAAACCTTGAAGGGATCCCTGTTTTGTTTTTAATATGGAAGGCCATTCACTTTCTCTGTGGAATGTATGCTCAGAGCTATCCTGTTCCAGGAACAAATGGGACACAGGATTGGAAGCCTGTGTTCCCAGGAACCCCACTTCCTATGTTTTCATTTTTTCTTCTCAAAAAATGCAAACCAAATCAACTCTTCCTGTTTCTGGATTTGGGATGTGGAAGGTCACACAGCAGGAACCTCCAGCAAACAGTTCAGAAAATGGACTGGGAAAGCTTGCCCCGGGGCCCGGGGCTGTCCTGCACTGGGGGGGGGGGGCTGTTTGAGTGGATCCAGACCTTTGAGAAGAAGGGTGGAATGAGAAGCAGCATTCAGGTTTGGACAAGACTCAAGTCTGCTTCAGACACCAGTGCGCCCTGCTGTTCCTCAGCAGACATAAGCTGTGGTAGATCAATCAACAGCACAAGGCTTCATCTCCCTGGCCATCAGGAAGCCACCTGGGGCTGGGGAGAAGATCTTTGAGGCAAGGCTATTCACTCTGGGAAAGGACAGTCTGAGGAGAATATTGTAGAAGAGTAGGAACTTGTCTCCAGTTTGTCACTCACCTAGCTATCTATATATTCTGCAGCCACGTCCTTGCACTGAGTTTTAAGTTCCCAACTTTAATGAGCACATTGGTCTACACAAGCAGTAAGATCCCTTCTACCTCAAACACCAGGAAAGTGTAAATGCCAATAGTCAATGCCAAGATTCTTTCTTCCCTCTCTCATGAATTCACTCTCATGAATCTCCAAGGGGTAAAAACTGGACCAATAAGTAGAGCTTGGTTTACACCCAATTCAGACTCAATATTAATAATGTTCACTAGGCATAGGGGCGGGTACTTGAAATCTTAACACTCAGAAGGCTAAGACACGGGAATTTTGCAGAGAGCTGCAAGCATGAAGCCCTCCCAGACTACATAGTGAGACTATCTCAAAACAGCACAGGAGGAGGAAGGGGAGGACAGAGACTTTGAAGCTAGTATAAAATATCAAAGGCTTCACAATTCCTAGAGAGTTTGGACAGAGCCAAACCAGTCAGATAGCAGGAATGGAATAAAAAGGGGAGCCAGCTAGCACCTGAACACTAGGTTCAACTATAATCTCTGACATTTTTTTTATATGGAAAACTCAAGACTTCAAATGATATCTTCAGGCAACCTCCAGTTTGTAAAGCTAGAGCTACCTGAATGATGCAGGTATGGAATATCTCAGTTCTGTCCTCTTGTGGCTCCCAAGGTCTCTCGGAGGGTTCTAGGGTTCCTTAGTACTTGCCGTGAGAAGTAGCAGTTAACATGGTCCTTAAGGACTTTTCCTATCTTGAGAGGTATGGCAAGCTCCAGTTCCAATGTCACATGGATCTGCACCCCCAAAGCCTTGAGCCATTTTGCCATATGAAACCAGTAGGGCTTTCTGTTGTTCTGTAATAGATGGACTCAGAGTTGAAATGACAGGAAAGAAAGTATAATAATTCACCAATCCTATTGCCAGAAGTTCTTTGGCTATACCATCAGAAAATTAATGACAGTCTATGGCAGATTCACAGTTTATGTGAAGTCCTCAGCTTAGATTTGGGGATATGGGGGTCAGGCAGGTGGACAATATACAAAAACTCATGGCCTACTAGTTAGATGAGAGTATAAAAGAATATCAGACCAGGTAATGTGTTATAAGGGAAACAAAAGCAAGATGCAAATGATGTCTAGATGGTGGCTTAACAAGCTGGCAAAGCTAAGGATAGAGTTCAGTGGAAGAGAAGTTGCCTAACATATGTGGCCATGGGTTTGATTCTTGGTACAATAAGAAAAAATGAGGAAGAAGGATAAGTAGGAGGAGAAGAAAAAGAAGAGGAGGAAGAAGAAGGGAAAGAGGAAGAGGAAGAAGGAGGAGAGAAGAAGAAGAAGAAGAAGAAGAAGAAGAAGAAGAAGAAGAAGAAGAAGAAGAAGAAGAAGAAAAGTGTACAAAAACTTGGTGATAGACAGAAGTTATGAAACAGTAGAATCCATCCAAAGAAGGGCCCAAATTAGGGAAAAGTACAAAGAAATCTCTTGGACATGACTTCGTGGCTGAATGTTAGCAAGTAAGAAGGGTGACAGAGTCCAGGGGACACCCATAATTCTTCCTTCAGTGGCTGAGTGGTTACTGGTGCACTAACCAAGAAAGGGACTCCAGGATGAGGAGGTTTCCTGAGGCATGGTAAAAAACTGTGATCTCTGGTGGTTACGTTTGAAGGGACTACATACATGCCTTTTTGTGACAGTGTCTGACAGCACCTTCTAGATCCTTCTCTGACACTTTACTTGCACTCTCTATTCTTCTCTACTGACTAATCTTCCGGATTGGCTTGAGCTATGAAAATGGGCAAGTATACACTGTGCCTCCATGCCGTCATCTGACTTGCGTCTATAAGCCCACGATGACCCCTTATCTGCCCGGTTGAAAACAAGAACTGGGAGGCTAGGTTTAGCTTCACAGCGCCTTTGACTTCAAGGGGAGTACTTAGGGGGTCTACACAGTTTTGGAAATCCTTGCCACATCCTCCTTCCCCCAAGATCTTGAAATTGCCCTTCGCACCAATCCTACATCTATTTCCATTTGCCTCCTGGTATAATGCAGGATGGTATGAGGGTGAGACAGAGGGAATGCAGAGTTGAGGTGCAGAAGACCACGACGACCTTTTGGTTCACATTTCTCATTGGATAGATGATGAAACTAAGGTTCAATAAAAGCAACTGACAGAGAAGGCGTTGACGGCAGGGATGGGGCTAGATGCTCCGTCTTCTCAGCTCGAAGCCAGTGCTTCTGCCTTAGCTGTATTTACTTTAGATTATGGCTGAAAGATTTCCTGTCTCAAATGATAATCCATTCCAGATACCCTTCCAACTAAGTAGATGTTTATGATCTTTGAAGCTGCTGGAGAAAAATATGTCAAATGATAAGCAAGTCATGGTCTGCAAATGTTCTTTGCAAAAGAGCAAATGTGGAGTGGTTGCATCTATCAAGAATCAGTTATAAGAATGATTTAGTTCTTTTCAAATGAAGGAAGTGGCCTGGGTTCTGACGGTGATGATGGTTTTCATATGCTTGGTATTTTAGTCTGCTGCCCTCCTGAGTTTGGGAGGTGACACCCAATAGTATCCTGGACTCGTGTATTTAAATGAAGAAATCTGTTTCTATTTTCTACCTTTTACATTGGCCATCCTATGCCCCCACCCCAAGATTTGGAGGGCTCGGTTGATAGGCAGAGTCCAGTACAGAAGACAAGCTTGCAGCCAGACTGGAGCCAGTCGGGTTGGGAGTGGGAGCTCTGGTTACAGGCCGAGTATTACCCCCCAGGTTGCTGCAACCATTTCGGCAGCAGCCTGGAGAGTGGCTCTGAATGGCTTTGGGCAACAAAGGAGCTTTGTGCAGTGGGAGCAGGGGGCCTCGGAGAGGATTTGGCACAGAGTGGTAGGAAGAAAGGCCCCCGGGCCCCCCCTCATCTCCGCAGGCTGCTGGACAGGGGAGCTAATGGCTTCCATAGAGATGTGGAGTCTGCAGTGGACTGACTGGGTTTCAGAGCGACATATAACTTACCGGTGCTTTAGTGAAGTACCAGTAATACACTGCACAGCTAGGACCACTTCGAGCCAGAGAGGAGAAGGAAGAAGCCTAAAGCCACACAGCTGGCAAAGGACAAAGCCAAAACCAAAATAAAGATCTTCTGCTAGCCACCCCCACCCCCACCCAGCTACAATCGCGTATTAGAGATTGGTTTGAATTATGGTTTTATTTAGAGGAAGTGGGTTTCTGTTAGGGTCCAGAAATATATTCATCATAGAAACAATCCATGCTTCAAAAACATGGAGGGAGGTCCTGAAGGAAGCACAAGGACCCTGATAGCAGGGGTCCTGGAAGTCCACCTGAGGTGGAGCTTGACATGCTCTCACTCTTTGGTAAGGGAAGATCATAGGCAAGAGACCCCATGAACTCGCGTGCCACGTTTCCCTCTGCCCATCGGACAAAGGGAAGTAGAAGGGTCTCGGGGAAATCTTTGGTTAACTCATCATAATAAGAAGATTATATGTACTAATGACAGGCAACTGCCAGGTTTCAGGAACTATCTTGGCTGGTTTTGTTGTTGTTGTTGTTGTTGTTTAGTTTTTTGCTTCTAAAATGTCTCTGGTCCTGTCCTGCGCCCCTCTGTTCTGCAATGCTAGCATTCCATAGGCACGTGGCTGCGCTGAGATTCTTAGAAGGGAAGCAATCTTCCCTAAGGGGAGGTCCAGCAGTGGGGTGGGGGGGGGGCAGAGTCCAGACTGACTTGCAAACAAATGCTGACTCTACCACCCCCTCTCATTTCCTGCCCCCACAGTTCTTCCTCTGACACCCTTTCCGAGTGCCCCTCTCCTGGCGGCCGGCCGCCACCAGATCAGGCAGCTCCCTTTCTTCAGAACCGAAAAGCTGGTAACACTGACCACCTCCCGAGAGGAAACAGGATCAGGAAGACATTTTGATTTTGTGAAACTCCTGAATTTTGAAACACAAAACACACTATCTATTCGACAAAAACAATAAAGTAAAAAAAGGTTTTTCTGCTTGTTCTAGCAGTGAAATATCAGAAATGACCGCTTCGCTCACTAGTTTGACACTAGTTTTTTATACAGGTTCTCACTACCTAACTAGGGAAACCCGGCAACCATCATCCTGGGGCCTTTGCCTCTGCTTCCTGGATGCTGGGATTGCGGGTGCGAGCCACATGCATTTTAGTGCTCCTGCGTCTAATCCTTGTGCGAAGATCGCGCTCATTCTCTCTGGCGCGCTCACTTTTAGTATTTATGCGGCTGGTGAGAACAACTTTGACATGTGCTGTGCACCATTCCTCGCGATCCATGTGAATCTGGAGGAAGAAGTCCCATTAGACCGAGGTGGATAGCACCCCAGAAAGGAAGAAACTGGCTGGGACTCACCCAACGAGATCGGTAAGGAACTCGGGCCTAGGGCCTTGCTGCTGCAATTACCACATTCATACCAACTCACATTGGCGCTCACTTGTCTGATTTAGCCGGGGAACACGCCCTCCAATAGACCTTTTTTTTTTTTTCAAACTTGAACCCAAACCAATAGGAGGAAGAGCAGTCCCATCCCCGCTTCACAGATGGCAAACTCCCCTGCCACCCCTCTAAAAGATATTCCTCTCTCCTCTGGAGTCCACAAAGAGTGCATCCTCCCAGGGCTTAGCACAAATATGCTCATTTGGGTCAGTTTTTTTTTTTTTTTTTTTTTTTTTTGGTTCAGTGTGTACACAGGGACGGCCTTGAACTCTGGTCCCCTTCCTTCTGGTCTCCTTAGCGCACGTCAGTTTTGCTGTCCTCGTGTTCCGTAAGTAGTCTACTAACCGACAGCTCTCTCTCTGGCTCCTGGCGCAGATCTTCCTAATGAGACAACTTGGCAGCTGTAAGTGCATTCGTCTGGGATGGGGGTCACTGTTTCAGGGCCTGAGGGGTTTCTTTTAGCTCACGCATCTGGTGTCTGGGGAATGGAGA
This sequence comes from Apodemus agrarius, assembly GCA_964023405.1. Classification (NCBI taxonomy): domain Eukaryota; kingdom Metazoa; phylum Chordata; class Mammalia; order Rodentia; family Muridae; genus Apodemus; species Apodemus agrarius. The sequence continues at coordinate 61,565,935 of OZ030010.1, read as the reverse complement.
CGTTTCTCATTCTCCTAGTATGGGCAGCCCCCAGAACTTGTGCTCCCAGAGGTCCCTGGTACAGAGAAGGAACTGTGCTCAGCAAGACGTCCTGGAGTGGTGATGAGCCCTTGCGAAGCAGATGCACGCTGGGCGCTTGTCAAAGCAGGGCTGCTGCTTCAAAATAGGCCTCTCTCCTCCGCTGTCATAGCAATGCAAATAAACACCCCGCTCCACAGTTCTCCTTTTCAGAAAGCCACCACCCAAGAACTCGGGTTCCTCAAGTGGAAACATCCTTGGGAAGTCACCAAATGCCCTCTGACTTCTGGTGAGGCTGCACCTAAAGCATCTGCTCTGCGGCTGGCTTGGAAGGCCCTTGACAGCAGGTTTCCCATTGTCCCTTCTAACACCTTCGCATGACTCACTGTTTCAGGACCGACCCCAGCCCTAACCACCACTTAGGAATGATGCCCACTCAAGTCATGGGCTCCTCCTGACAATAAAACATAAGTGAGTGACAGTGGCCGAGGCCCCACGGTCTCAGCAAAGCCTGGCCTAGGCTACAAGTTCTGGCAGTGACTGCAAACCCTTTCCTAGCTAATAACGTAGCTTCTCTCTCTCTCTCTCTCTCTCTCTCTCTCTCTCTCTCTCTCTCTCTCTCTCTCTCCCTCTCTCAAGTAGCCTCCCTAGACAGCTTCATTCTCTTCAGCACAGCGAAGTTGCTTGCAGACTACCAAGGCTGATTCACATCCAAGTCAACACCAGGGGACAGAAGGAAGATAGGAAGTCAGACTCAAAGAAACTTGTCAGAGAGCAAAGGGACTTATTTCCATTTGTTTGTTTGTTTGTTCGAGACAGGGTTTCTCTGTGTAGCCCTGGCTGTCCTGGAACTCACTCTAGACCAGGCTGGCCTCGAACTCAGAAATCCGCCTGCGTCTGCCTCCTAAGTGCTGGGATTAAAGGCGTGCGCCACCACTCCCCGGTTCAAGAGGGACTTATTTAGCTACACCTCTCCCCTTAATCTAACTAGTCCTGGAGCCTATGTCGTCTTGGAAGCCTTTCATACACAGCAAGTATTGGCAGGTCACGGACATGAACCTAAAATGTCAAGCCCCCTCTCTCCCTCCACTTCCCCACGCCCCTTGCCTGATGCCTTGCCTATCCGTAGTGTGCGCGCCAGTGGGAAGAAGGCGGCCGGAACAAGGGAAGCACGTGGGTGGCTGCCACGTGCTGAGAGCCCCGAGGGGAATCCTCCCCTGGCTCACAGACAAGAACCAGACCCTCATCTGAGAAAGAAAGAGGCGCTGCCCATAAGCGAGGGCCAAGCTGTGCCTGGGAGACAGACAGAGAAACGGTGCCCAGCTTTGCCTCTCAGCCGCTCCCTCCGTTCCTGGAGATGATCACTTAGCCCCGTACAGATCACAGGAGGCTTTATCTTCCTGTAAGTCATTTGTGAGGTGCGTCTTGCTTACTCACCGACATTCCTCCTCCCTGGCCGCAACGGGAAGCACTGCAAAGGAAACAGAGAAAAAAAAGTAATGGCACCGCAGAGAGAACGTATCAAGATTGAAAAGGGGTCACTAAAATGGCTAAGCTGGTAAAGGTGCTTGTTCTCAAGCCTGTCAACCCGAGTTTAATTCCCAGAACGTCATGGTAAGAGGAGAGGGCCCATTCCTGCAAATTGTCCTCTGATCTTCATAGCTGTGCCACGGCAAGCCCACACTATAACCCACACAGGAAATAAACATATATTAAACATGGAAAAGAATCTTTAAAACTAGCAAGCTTGCTCTCTTTCCCTGCTCCTTCCCTTCTCTCTTCTCATCCTCTCACCTCTCTGCCCCTCTTGGGCTCCCCTCCCCCCTCTCTCCACGTGGACATGGCCGGCCTCCTCTATTCTCTCTCTTCTCTCTCTCTCTCTCTCTCTCTCTCTCTCTCTAATATTCTCTAAATAAACTCTATTCTATACCAAAAAAAAAAAAAACCAAAAAAAACAAAAAACAACAAACAAACAACAAAAAAAACTAGCAAGCTTAATCTACCCATTTCATGGAAGGACATATTGAGGCCCATAGAAGAGGATTAGGTAAGGAGAAAAGTGGAGCCTACAGTCCCAGTCTCCTAGCTACCTACTTCATACTACTTCCCCCTATGCAATTGGCTACTTCTGATTCACTTTTGTCTTACAGAAAAGAGAGTGCCCCCAAGTAGCTGACGATAGTGTCGATGCCTGACAATGCAGACTGTCAGAGAATTAATAAGCATCTACTGGCACAGGTGCTTAGCTCTTCACAGGCTAGAAATAAGGTTCTTTAGTGGAAATAGCAGCATTTAGAACTATGAAGCTCAAGTTGAGGACAGCCTTCCTTCGCTGGTTATATGTAACACTGAATAACACTCACAGTCACTTGAGTCTTGGTTTCTGTATACTTAGGAGTAGGAAAGTAAAAATCCTGACCTCACAGGCTTTGTGGAAAAAAAAATGTATATAACAATGGTTTTCAGTATCTTTAAAACACTTTGTGAATTCACTAAGCAAATATCTACAGAACCCCATGCTAGATGTTAAGAGTATAACAAGCCTCTAGACAAATCGGGGTCCTTATGTCAGACACTTCTCAGTGGGAAGTGGCAATCAACAAACAAACAAAAAACATGTCAGGCATCACAAGACCCAAGGAGAAACTTTGAAAAACTTGAGTTACAAAGTGACAGGGGAGGGTGACTAGGAAGTGAGCACGGTGAGTCTCTCCCGGGAGCTGAACTTTGCACAGCGACCTGTTGAGCAAAGATAAGGAGAGAGCTGCAGGAAGATCAGATGCCTGGCTTTCTAGGAAAAAAATCTGAAGTGAGAGGGGGTGGGTAACCGCCAAAAGTCTGCAGGGCTTTGGAAGCCAGCGTCTTGGTGTTGCCAAGAAGCACAAGTCCGCGGCCATTAGGGAGCAAAGAGGGGGAGGATAAGATGGGATTTCAACCTTAAAAGGGTCATTTGGGCTGCTGGGCAGGGAGGGCTTGCAATGCTGTAATGGAGGCAGAGATATCTATCAGAAGGTTTGTGTGTGTTTTCAGGCAAACAATGTCAGAAGCCAGGACTAAGATGATAGCAATCAGGCTGTTAGGGGAAGCAAAGAGGAAAGAAGGAAGGAAGGAAGGAAGGAAGGAAGGAAGGGAGGGAGGGAGGGAGGGAGGGAGGGAGGAAGAAAGGAAGGAAGGATCTATTTCTCAGAGATAGCATCTTCTTGCTTGTTTGCAACTTGAAATCAACCAAAATGTTATCAGCAAAGGGGCTGTCTGAATAGGTACCATGTCTCTTACCCTCAGGACAGTGATGACCATGTCTGATACAGACGCCTAGTCCCAATGACACCTAAACTTGGGAATACTTGTCTCCAACCTAGATCACCCTAGAAGAGCTACAAGCCAAGTCTGTGTGCTCCAAGAACACATTTTTTTTTCCACAAGAAAAAGAGGGGATTGGAAACTTATTTAGTTTATTGTTCATTTATGACCTCTAAAAACTTAGGGAGATAGACAGAAAGTTCTAGAATCAGAGAAGCATGCTGAGAGAGAGAGAGAGAGAGAGAGAGAGAGAGAGAGAGAGAGAGAGAGAGAGATGAAAGTTCCCCTTAAAAAAGCTACAAAGTGGAACTAGGAATGAGCAAGTCAATGTAACTGTCACTGGTAGACCAAGGGGATGTTAGAAAGAGAAGGGCGAATGGGTGGGAGAAGGGACAAGGAAGGGGCCCATGAGGTTCTATAGATGACAATTCTGGGAGCTTAGGAAATGAGCTAACAGTTGGGACAGACAGCCACTCCGCAGTCCTGTTCTAGTGGCCTGAAACCCCTCCTATCCTGTCCTATTACCAGCCCAATTCATTATAAGTCTAATAAAATTCAAGCTTGTTCACAAGCTAATTAGAGGGGAGCCTGGTGGCATAGGCCTATAAAACTAGATATTCAGGAGGCCAAGACAAGAGCACAAATCCAGTGTCCACCTTTGCTACAGTCAATTCAGTACTAGCCTGAGCTATGTAGTGAGACCTTTTCCCAAAATAAAAAGTTGAAAAGGAGGGCTTGGGGTACAGTGCTCCCCCTCCACCCCGACCCGCTCATCTCCCAGACTCCGACTCACTCACATAGCCCAGGCTGCTTTCAAATTCAAGGATTCTTCTACCTTCGCTGATGAATGCCACATCTACTCCCCACTTTAATTTTGCCGTCAGGCCTGATATTTGTCTGGTAGCTAGCTGAAAGCCTTGTAGGAGAAGATGGAGTGTGTTCTTCTTGTCTCCTGCTTGCTGAACATATCGCTGCAAGATCTGGGAGTTCTGAACCCAAGAGCCGTAAGGGCAACATCAAGAAAACACAGTCGCTCTGGGCTGGAAGTGGTGGTGGACACCTGGAACGCTAGCAATCTAGAGATTGAGGTAGAAGAATTGCAAGCACAAGGCCAGCCTGGGTATACAATAAAACCCTAAACCAGAGAGAGAGAGAGAGAGAGAGTAGGCCCAATACTAGGAACTCAGGAACTGAGACAAATCAGACAGGTCCCTTCCCTGCTTGTGAATTCAAGCTAATGTGCAAGCTGTCATATGTTCAACTCTTACCAACCCCCCCCCTGCACAAAGCTTTCTGGACTGAGCAGAGGAAGTCATTTGGGAGTTGGGGGAAGTAGGAGGATCCTTTGTTATGAGGCCTTTCTCAAAGCACTTGGATCAAGTCTTGAAGGCAGACAAGGGGGCAAAAAAGCCTGACAACCAAAGAGGAGAGCAGAGAAAAGGGCAAGGAGGGGTCCAATCAGGTTCTTTGAGAAATTGGCACTGCCCGTAGTCTGGCTAGAGAGGAGAGCATCACATACAATCAGATCAGCAAATAGGCCCCAGATTATGAAGGGCTAGGTCAGCCTGGAAGTCCATTAAAAGGGCCTAAACTGGGGCTGGAGAAATGGCTCAGTGGTTAAGAGCACTGACTGCTCTTCCAGAGGTCCTGAGTTCAATTCCCAGCAACCACATGGTGGCTCACAACCATCTGTAATCTGATGCTCCTGGTATGTCTTAAGACAGCTACAGTGTGTACTCACATACATTAAATAAAAAAGGGGGGGACCTAAACAAAGAAGGAACACATTTAGATTCAAGCTGTAATTGGCTGTTGTCATTTGGTTGGTTTGATCTGCTTTTTGTTGTTGTAGTTGCTGCTGTTTGGTTGTTTGATTGGTTTGGCTGGTTGCTGGTTGTTTCTGTAGTCTTAGATTAGATGGGGTGTTACTTCATGGCCCAGACTGTCCTGGAACTCACTATATGGTCCAAGTTACCCTCAAACGTAAGCCAATCCTCTTGCTTCAACGACCTAAATGCCGAGATTACAGGCAAGAACAACCATGGGCTGTTCCCAGTTTTGCGTTATCTTGTATTTGTTGCTATGTATGCTGGGGATTGACCCTAGGACCTCATGCATGGTTGGCAAGTGAGTTACTAGCAAGTTTCACCCCAGCCCATAGATTCAGGATTCAGAATGTTACCCAAGATCCATGCTTCTCGACATAAGAAGGGGTCACGTATCAGATAACCTGCATATCAGATACTTACACTATGATTCATAACAGTAGCAAAATTAGCTGTGAAGTAGCAACAAAAATAATGTTATGGTTGGGGGGGGTCATCACACCATGAGGAACTGTACTAAAGGGTCAGAGCATCGGGAACATTGAGGAACACTGCTCTAGATGTTGAGTGAGGGATGGGCAGGGCATCAGGCAAAACCAGACACAGAGATCAGAGATTGGGCAGAGATCTTTGGAATAGGAACAGGGGACCAATAAACAAAAAGGCTATTCACATGGTAGGAGCCAGATTAAAGGACAGAATATGAGAAAATTAAAAAAAAAAGATTTCTGGATGACATCTAGGTATCTGGCCTGCCAACTGGATAGATGCTGGCACAGAAATCAGAAACAGAGTAAAAGGCTTGATCCAGACAATAGGACAATGGGGTCCAGAACTCTCACTCATGGGTGGATCCAAGCCCACTGCCCCTAACATCCTCTCTGCCCAGCCTACAGGCTCTCCACAATCCTTGACCTGCTATCTGAGGGGAGACTTGGAAAGCCATTTCTCCTTTCCTTGCCTGTTTTCTTGGCTTCACGCTCCACCTTTGTTGCCCCAGCATCCCGTCACCCCTGATCAACCCTGTGCTGTAGAGCCAGGCCTCAGGCCACAGTCATGAGAGCACGTTCCGCACATTCCAGCCTCCCCCAGTCCTCTCAGCTTGGCCACACAGAGCCCTATTCATGGCCTGGCCCTCTTTTCTTCACACTGGGACTTCACCACCCACCCCTAGGCCCATCCCAGCTTTTGCTAACACAGACCATGGTTACTGTGAAAAGCAAGCTCCCCTGGCCACTCTAGAGCTGAATATTCAGGCTCCCAAAGTCTTTCAGCTGGTAGGTGGCTATATGAATTTCATAACCTGTGTGTGTGTGTGTGTGTGTGTGTGTGTGTGTATCAGTGTGCTGTTTAGTATACTCGGTAAACTTGCTAGGGTTGCAATGGGTGCTAGATTGGGCCAGGCTCTCAGTAAATATGAGCAGCTGGGACACAGGCTGGGTCCTGAGAGAAGCTTGATGTTTCTGGCGATGGTGGCACACGCCTTTAATCCAAGCACTTGGGAGGCAGAGGCAGGCAGATTTCTGAGTTCGAGGCCAGCCTGGTCTACAGAGTGAGTTCCAGGACAGCCAGGGCTACACAGAGAAACCCTGTCTCGAAAAACAAAACAAACAAACAAACAAAAAAAAAAAAAAGAAAGAAAGAAAGAAAGAAGGAAGCTTGAAGTTTACTATGGCGCTAGACTGAGCTTGTCACTAAGTCCTACATTAGAACACTTCTGTCATAGTTCCACTTTTAAACCCTACACTAGTGTCCTGGGAACATGCACTAGTGTTCAGTATGTGTCCACTGATGGTGGAATATATAACTCTCTGTCGTATAAAAGAGCAGTGGAGAGCTGGATATAATGATAGCTCCCCAGCAATTCTTATCCTTACATATAACAGAAAGGGGAAGAACAACTCTAGTTGGTTGGGAGCAATAGAAGGAATACTTCTAGATTGCTTGTGTAGAGATCCTTCCGAGACAACCCTGACCCTTTTTTGAGACAGGGTCTCTCATAGCTAGCTTAGAAATCACTGTGTAGCTAAGGATGACATTGGGCTCCAGACCCTCCTGGGTACTGGAAATTACAGGTGTGTGTCACCATATCTGGTTATATATCACACTCTGGATGGAATACAGAGCTTCACGCATGCTAGACAAGCACTTTGTCGGCTGAGGTACATCCTAAGGCCCATCAACCCTTCTCCCAACTCCCTCTACTGTATTGCCTTAGCAGCTAACAGCCACGCTGGGAAGAGAGTAGAAGAGAAGCTACAAGCCCCAGGGGTTCCCTAGATAATCTCAGGAATGTCCTGTCCCAAAGATTTGACTTTCCCACCAGTCAACACAAATGCTCCTTCCTGCCAAAAGCTTGGGAATCTTTTTAGGAAGAGCAGAGCAGCTTTTCGAGTGAGTGAGCCTTATCTCCAGGCTCCGAAGTAGTGTGACCAGAGGCGGGAGGACAGAGTTGGGGATAAGGAGACCAGGGGATTGTTTAAACAATTCACTTCCTGAAATACAAGGTGATAGCATCGGCATCTGCCATCATTCTTTGGCTTCCACGGGATGCCTTCGGCTTTCCAAAGCCAGAGGCAGCGAGAATGGCAGGTATAGAAGTTATTTTACAAGACAGACAACTGAGGCCTCAAGCAGTAGGCTCAAGAACACGGAAGAGTAGTATGTCTTCTATCTTCATATCGATCCATATTTCCCGAGCACCTACTAGATGGTAGGCTTTTCCACACATACCATTCCTGCAATTAGAACGTAAAGTGTGTACTCTTCCCTGAAGTGTAGGCAAGGAAACTGAGGCACGGAGGAAGAGGCAGAGGTGGAACCGGGGTGTATTGCTTCCAGTTCCTTCATTACTCCACCATGGCTACTTTTCCCCCCTCCAGTCCTCTGGGCGATCCAACTCAGGGCAGAGGAAAGGCCAGAGGAGGTTTGCCTTAACTCCATTCTCCAAGGGCATGACTTCCTTCTCCCTTTACCCTGGCAGCCCCAGCCTTAGAACTACCCACTGGCCTGGCTTGTCTGCTTCCTGGCATCAGCAGCGCAGGTGGCCACCAAATGCTTGGACAGAGAGATGGAGTTGAAGCCCGCCCCTTCCCTACCCCCCTGAGAAACTTCCGCCTCCAAACCCCAGTACGGGCCATCTAGGCCACTGATCCCTTGTTATTTTTACCACCGATTTGAAAACATAAGCCAAACTCTGGCTTCCATAGCTTCCTGGGTCCCCAGCTGTTCTCAGGCCCTAGGGCCTGCTGGAAGGAACGGTAGCCAATGTGGGCTCTTTTCCCTGAGCCCAAGCTCCCATTCTTTCTCCCTAGGGAATTTGAGTGGAAATCGCTGACATTTTGGGAGCAGTATTTTATATTTCACTTGGTGGTGGGGTGGGGTGTGCGTGTATCAGAGCAGGAAGGACTCAATAACCAATCCAACCTTCAAATTTTGTAGGCAGCGAAACTGACCTAGATTACTTATATCCACAGTAGACTTTGTTACTAGATTATTTGGATTGCAATGTCCAAGGTCACCACATAATAGCTCTATCACCTTTGGGTAAATTTCCTAAAAATTCCTGCCTTTCAGTAAATGAAGATGACAGTAGTGTCTTACAAGGTAATTGTTAACGATACACTGGACAGATAGACAGAAAGGACATGGAATACTGTGCACCCCGTGCTGTGTCCTTTATAAATACTAATGAGCAGTGGTTGAGGTTCTTTAGTTTTTTGGGTTTTTTTTTTTTTAGACCTAGTGTTGGGTACGGACTCCATCCCACAGTCATCCACAGTTCACACATTTTGGCACCAACGAAGCTGAAGGCAAAGTTGTGGGTGCAAGAGGTGAAAGCGTTAACAACAGGTCTTCTCCCTCTAAATGCCTGGTCGTTTTTGACTACATCAGGAACGTCAAAGTACAACTTCCACATGGAGGGTTCAAGGTCTTGTGTCTGAAGCTAGAGCTCGGTGGCAGAGCATTAGCCCTGGATTCTATACCCACTGCCAACACAACTTTATCAATGACTCTGGTTCTCACGTATCAACACCTCCTTCCCTCAAAAATTCATTCACAACCCGAGACCCTGGTGTGTGTCGGGGAATAACCTGAATCTCTACCTCATTCTTCTCCTGTTTCCCTGGAGATTTTGTCCTTTTCATCCATTGACCAAAACTTGAGATTTAGACCCATGTGCCAGGCTCTTATTTATGGGTTCCTTGGCAATTCCATGAAGGAAGTGTCTGGCTCAAGAAGAGCCCGTGACCTAAATACAGCAGTTGTCCAATGCTTTTCCCCCACCCGGTTGTCTCCCTTTCTATGCTAAAATCTTTTTTTCCCAGAAAGCTTCACGGAGAACCTGAAAACTAAACCACAGCTCCCCTTGAACTCCAGCTAAACCAATAAAGGTCCCCACCACCTATTTTCTTGCTTTAGTCCATGGTCCCTTGACTCACAAAATCATTGGTTGGCTTGTATCAGCATCTAGTTGACTTACAATAAACCATGTGGGGACAACCCCACAGTGTGGATTGTTCACACAAGAGTTGAGAGCCCACACTCACTAGTCAAGCTAATGTAAGAGTTGTCTTAGCTGAAGAATCCTGCACAGAGAGCTCAGGAGTTGAATCCTCTATCTGTAAGACAGATGGCTTAGCTCTGCTCTTTTAAAGCAGTTTTCTCATGACCTGTGTGTCTATGTCATAATTTCTTTGGATCCAATAATTGAGAGGCAGCCATCTCTGCATATACATCGCTCTAATGTATACATCCGCACAATACCAGAAACTGGTTAATTATCCTGTGGAATGTAGAGATAGGATCCAGAAGTCTGAAGTCCTTTCCTAGCCCTGGGAGTTTGTATACATTTGTGTATGCTCGAATTCTTCACATTCTCCTTGCCCCTCTCCCAACCAACACACAGTGTGTGTGATAGCCATCTTGTTTGTATAGATAAGGGCAAAGGAATGGAAAAAGCAAGGGTTTCCTGGAGGCTCAGAGTAGAAATCCTGAAGCATTGTCACTCTTATACCCCATATCCTGCCTGCCAGGACAATTTGCGCAGAATGAAATGCTATGAGTTGACATAGGGACATTCAATTCATGCATACATAGTGCACATATGTTTGTATGTGGTGACAACCCTCATTTACCCACCAGGAGTTGAAGAAATCATGGGTAGAGAAGTCTCTAGTACACTGGGAAATTTCATAGACATTAACTAGCCAGGTGTAGTCTAGCATGATTCATATGAGCACGCACATATGACAGTGCATGCTCACCTCATGTGCATGTATGTGTGTGCATGAATTTGAGACTTCGTGGTGAGTGGGAAATCTCACTGTCACAGAAACAAATGTTGGAAGAGCCACACGGAGCTGGTTGCTGAGTACAAACCTCTCCCAGGACTTAAAGTCTCAGGCAGGCAAATTGTCCTGGATTCAAGGCCAGCCTGAGCTACATAGTGAGACCTAGTTTTTAAAAAGCAAACATAAAGAGAAAACCAAAAAAAGTAGCCCTGTAGATTTCCCATGTGTACTTGGAAGAGAGCGTCTACAAGAGAGGGTGCTTGAGACTAAGCACATGGGTGAATTGGGGAGAGCCCTATACACACGTGTTCAGTGCAGGAATACAGTGCATGACTTCAGTACATGAATATAGTGACTGGGGCCAGGCATGCTGAGCCATGTTGGCTGACACCTGGCTGGTTAACTTCTCTGAGCCTTCCCGATGTACCAGAGACTTCTCTACCCATGATTTCAACTACAGAGTCCTGGTGGGTGGGGGGTTGTCATCACATATGTGCACTGGGTATATGTGGGTGCAATGTGCATCGTCAATACCCCCACCTAGCACCACTGTTGGACTTTACCATGTTTAATCTGCATTTGAATTTTGTAACATCATCGGTAGAGAGAGTACAGATAGAAGAGACTACGCTTGATCAGCCTGTATCCTGACTCCTCATAATACCTTGGGTACTTCCCTGCTCTTCAGGCCCCAGTGTCCTCAAGAGTAGTTTGGAGGGGGAATGGGTGACTTCTAAGCACCTTTCATATCTGATACTAAGCAATTATATACTTAAGATTTAAGAGGAATGAAAGGAGGAACAATAGGGACATGAAACCCTCTCAAAAGTCACCCAGAGGTGACGACAGAGATGGAACTCTACCTGTCAGAGGAGTATCGTCTAGGAACTGGTATGCTCAACTGAAACAGGGAGGAGGGTCATAGCCATGCTCATTATGGACACAGTGCCAAGCTAGGTTCTGTGAGAGAGCAAAAGATCATGTCAAAGAATCAAGGAAATGACTAGCCCCACCGTACGGAGGGAGGGTCTAGCGCATGCTTGATTGTGCAGAGAGGTGGCCATAGCTACCTTCGCAGCCCTGCTGACTCCAGGGAAGACACATTAGGACCTGTGTATTGGCCTCATTTCACACCCTAATACCTTTGCTTAGGATATCCCTAAACTAGAAAAACTAAAAGCAATTCTAAGGCCTGGACTGGCCTCTTGCCCCTTTGTAGTATCCCCTGCTTCTGGGTTGTCAGCCTCAGTTACTAAAGTAGTCACTCCTGTCCCTAGACCAAGGCAGGGTCAAAGTAGAGAGCCAAGAGATAATGGTGATGAAGGATTAGACAGGAACTGAGATCCTAATCCTCACTCTCCAAACACAGAATAAACCCTGCCCTTTGCTTTGGTCGCACCCAGTGTGCTGCTTGGAAATCTGCTTTTAGCAGGACAAGCTCATGGGGTCCTCGTAGTTTCTTTGAGCTGCCAATACAGGTAATATACTTCTCTAGGCCTATAGGCTGCGGCTCACACAGGTCATGTGCAAAAGTGCATAGCTAAAATGCCTGGACCAAGGTTTGTGGTGGAACTTAAGGCCACTTTGTCTGGTTTCTTCCTCCATTCTTCGGCTCATGGGGTGCAGAGTTGTTGGAGCTTGGTTTCCCTATCAGGGCTCCAAGAAGGCAGAACTAGATGATCTGACAGGGTTTTTTTTTTTTTCAGCTTCAGCAGACGCTGCACAACCATTGACCACCATCAGGTGGTTTTCCCACAGTTGTGTAGCTGTTCATAGGGAGGCCTGGCTCAGAAAGGGAAGGTAACTCAGGGCAGCATCTTCCTTTGAAAAGGCTGACAGGTCCAGAGCATCCAGCCTTTGGCTGGGGCCTTAAAATGACAGTGTTAGAAGGGTGGGGGTGGGGAACAAGAGGTCCAAGTTAAATATGTCTGGCAAGCTGCCTTTTAGCCCTGGGATCTAATGGTATATCATTTTGTATCTCTCAAAGATCATATATGACCATAGGACTCCTGCATTCCTGGCCCTGCTCTGTGCGTATGTGCACACAAGTGCACATGTGACCTTTTACTCTACATAACTTTGTGGATATGCCTGTATCTATATATTTTTATACATACATGTTCTTGGAAGGGTATGCAGTTATATGTGTGGGTACCTACATCAGCGGTTCTCAACCTTCCTAATGCTGCTACCTTTATGTTGTGGTGACCCCTAACCATAACATTATTTTTGTTATTTCCTAGCTGTAGTTTTGCTACTGTTATGAATCGTAATGTGAATATCTACGTTTTCCGACGGTCTTAGGTGACCCCTATGAAAGGGTCATTGGACTACACCCAAAGGAGTTGTGGCCCACAGGTTGAGAACTGCTGATCTACATACTTGTATCTGTGTGTGCACCTACATTCGTGTGTTTTTGTATGTATTCACACTTGAACATGCCTATGTGTATATGGCTGAAGGCGCACCAGTGCACATCATATGTTCTGTGTTCATGGGCACATCCATGCATGGAATCATAGATGTTTCTTGTGCATGGGACGGAGATCTCTGACCTTCTCTTTTAATTTCTCTAGTCCAGTGGCTCCTAAGAAACTGTCATGAATCGGGGGTGGGGGGTGGGGGGTGGGGGGGTTGCTGAGCACCTTGGGCTAATGGGTACAAAGGGATGTGATGTGAGTCCGCGTCAAGCATCTAGCATAGTCCATTGAGATGGTGTCTGATGCATCAAACACCAAAGTCACTTTCACTTCCCTTCCTTCACTGTCTTCATTCTACCCAGCTCTTCCCCAACTGCTCCCTGTCCATCCCGTCGCCATGGCCACTGCAGTTCTCACCGTCCTAGCCCCTCCCTCCACCCTTCCACATCACCCTTGCCCCTGCTCTGGCTGCTGGAGTGCTTCTCCTGAACCCACCCATTTAATTACATGACCACCTTCTTAAAATCCACTCCCCAGGTCCATGGATGTCAAGATTTCACAGGTAAGGATACTGATTTTAAATATATATATATATATATATATATATATATATATATATATATATTTAAATTCTATGAAAACAGACACTGAAATTTCTCTCAGTCGTCTTTTGCAAAAGAAATATCATCTGGAGAAAAAAAAAGCCGGGCGGTGTTGGCCCATGCCTTTAATCTCAGCACTTGGGAGGCAGAGGCAGGCGGATTTCTGAGTTCGAGGCCAGCCTGGTCTACAAAGTGAGTTTGAGGACAGCCAGGGCTACACAGAGAAACCCTGTTTCGAAAAAAACAACCAAACAAAAAACAAAAAAAAACAAAAAGAAACAAACAAAAAAAAGAAATACCATCTGAACCCTAAACACATAGGAAAAACTAAATAATTTCCAAATAAAGAGTGGTGCATTGAGTGGAATTAATTTGTATATTCAAAAACTGCACATTGTCTTTGCTTCTCTTCAGTTCTACCATATATAAGCAAACCTTTTCACTAAAAAAGAAAATCCCCCAGTAAAAGAAGACCATTAGCCCCCAGATCAATTTCAAACCCCATTTCCTACTCTCTGTGCCCTCTCTTCCAACCAGTCACCATGAAATGTGCCCCACCCTCAGCCCACCGACCATACACCAACTTTCAGACCCAGCACCCTCTGCTGGTTTTTGCTCATGTAGTTCCGTCTGTCAGGCATGCCTGGAATCTCCTGCCCCTCTTTGTGGCCTGACAAACCCTTCTCTTCCTTCCACCCTCAGGCTCAACCCAAATGTGACCTTCGGTGAAATCTTTCCAAGTCCCCCTGGATGGAATGGGGCTTCCCTTCCTAAAAACCCAGCAAGTCTTCAGCCCTATCTTACAGTCAGCCTCGTTGCTCCAAAGTCTTCCCAAGAGTCTGTACTTTGACGAGCTACAGCATATCAAGAAAAGCACAGACGTTAGCATCCAGACTCCTAACAGTGCCAATCGTAGCTGAGTGACATTGTATCACTTAGCCATTTACAGTGTCTCTTCCACAAGTATCAAAGAAAGAAATTACTGGATAGTGGTAAGGGTCACCCAGGTCTGGTGCACACAGATACTAAATACATGTTAGTGTCTTGGTTCTTGAGAACAGAAATTGCATTCCACATTCCCATAGATTCTGCTGTGTTCCCACATTTCCCATGACCAGGACAGAGCAGGCCTTCAACAACTATTTAGTGTCTGGTTGGCTGGCTGTGTAGTATAGTGCTTGGCATGTAATGAGGATTTGATGAACATCTGTCATGGTTCTCATTCTCTCTTGAAGGATACAAGCCACACTCTTTCTGTCTTATGTAGCTCCCTGGTACCTAGTACACAGTATATGCTTGCTACATGTTGATGGATTTCAAATAATAATAATAATAATAATAATAATAATACACAACATTACTTGTGTGGATGTCACACGCCAGGCATCATGCTAGAAACCTCACACCTTAGCTTTTTATATTTGCAAATATTTTACTATGTAAACAGTAATAGCAGCCTCCTTACTCTCCTAGGCCAGTTTAACCATCTTCATTCTAAAGCTGGAAAACTGAAGCTCAAAAAAGTCAACTATTTTATCATTGTGGCAGGCTTGGGAAGCCAGAGACAAGTAACTAGCTTACTTGTAAAAGTTCGGAGACTCAGTCAAGTGACAAAGGGCAGGGGTTGAATCTAGCCTTATCTGGCTCCAAGAGCTGAAGCCCAGTTTCAGGAGCGGGCCAGGCCTTCCCGGTCATCATGCAATGGGCTCAGCTGCCTGCTTCCCCAACCAACAGGAGGCATTAGCTGGGCTGCAGCTGGGCAGATGCTTACCTTCACTTTCCTGAAGCAAGCCCAGAAGACATCCAGCAGAGGCATAGTGGAGCGTGAGAGAAGCTGAAGGCACTCGGCAGGACTCTGCTGGGCGTGAACCCTCCTCTATCTAGGAGGAAAGCCAGAAGAGACCTTGGGCTCTGTAAGAGCCAGCCCTATCCCCGTACTCCATCAGCGGCACTGGGAGCGCAGAGGCGGACAGCAGCAGCAGCAGCAGCCTGATCAGCTCGACAGCACAAGGGCAGGCCCCTCCTGGAGAGTGATGGGAGGAAAAGACTGGAAAGAAGGAAGGAGGGAGGGAGAGAGGCTGGCTAAGGAGGAGGGACCAGGAGGCGGGTCACTGATTCAAACTCCGCACCGTTAGCCAGTTGGCTGGGACAGCGACACTGATTGAAATTCCCTGAATATTAGTTTGCCCAGCCTGGTTGTCCAGACTGTCTGCTTGACTCACAGGCTCATCCTGCTACCTGTGCATAGGTTCACTGGCCAGACTGCCTCCTGGCCTTCTAAGCAACATATGAGCTGTCCCTGGGGGGCTCCAGGCACCACTGAGACCACATGGAAGCTGAGGAAAGTGCCGGGAAAGGGCCGAGGAGCAGATCCTACACGGGAAAACAAGGAAGGCGTGAAGCCAGTGGGTGCAAGGGGGAAAGTCTGTGGCCTTGGACATCCTTCAGACTGGAACTCTGCTTTCTGCAGAAGGGTGTCATTTCCCAGCCCAGGTCTAAAGCCAGCAATCTTGCCTCAGTCTGGCACCCTGCAGAGGTCACAGCCTTCTGGGTCTCGATGTTCCCAGCTGTACAGTGAGAAGCAGGGTTAGGGGTTTCATTCTGTCACGGATCTGAACCCCATTATGGAGTTAGGTCCAAGGCAAGTCTGGAAAATCCCTGCTGTGGACAAGGACGTCTCTCAGAATTCCTGGGCGGCCCCTGAGAGTCTGCAGAAAGGCAGACCACACCCCTCAAACAGCAAAGGGCATTTCATCCATCCTCCTGCCTCAGGGCAGATCAGCTCTCCTCTAGCTCACATAGGTTGGGCGTATATGTTTTAAGGAACATCTTCTGAAGGGGCTGATGGCTTCCTTCCTTTATCTGCACCGTGCCAAGAGCCCTTCAAGTCTTAAAATTTAAACTCAACCCCTGTGGATGTTATGAAGTCAGTTCTATTAGCAGTAATAGAACAGTGGGCAGTTCTGGAGGCTTTCTGGGCAGGAAGCCATTTAGAAAACAGTGATCCTTCCACAGGGCACCCACCCTTCCCTAGCCCTCAGAAGGCAGGGTGCTATGGCTGGTGTCCAGAGGCTCCCAGGGACCCCATGGCACAGAGCCAGGCTTGGGTCTCTGGGGTGTGTGTGGGGGGGCAATTCCTGTCACCACAAAGCCCAGAATAACTTACCCCCCCTCCCAGGCCTCACTTCCCTTTCAGAGGCCAAATTGGTATGGCAAAGGGTCAAGTTCTGAGACCCTGAAGGGTCCCAAGTCTGCTTTGAGCAAACCTTTGTCTGCCTTTAAGGACTTTCCCCATCAATGGTTTTGTCTTGCCATTAATTCAGAGAGTCTGCTCGCAGATCTGTTCACAGCTTACCCTGGGACCCTCAGTTTCCCCATTTACATCCCAAGGAAGTTACAGAGCTTTATTCCCACTTCGTCCCTAGCTCTGGTCTGAGAGTTACCTTACATGGGGGCCTGGTCAGAAAGATAGCGAAGGCTAAGATAGCAAGAGGCTCCTCCTCAACCACCTCCGGTTGAGTGCAGGGCTGAACAAGAAGCTCTGCTACATGGTATGCCGAGCCATGGCAGAGAGAAAGCACTCCTTTGAATGTGGAGCCCGCCCCTTCAGCCAGAACCCTGAGCACGGCCTGCTATGGAACAGCCGCTATGGGCCAGAGTGTGGCTGCTGTCAATGAATGCATAATCCCTTGCTTTCTGGACTTTATCTCTTGTCTTTAGATTCAGCCACTGGGAGGAAGTACATCCTCTGTGGCTTTGGGTATTCATTTAGCAAGCAACAGGGAACAGCATTCCACACTGACCTTAGAAAGCCGCAGACTTCCGTTTCAACCCTGACCTTCCACAGGACTGTCGCCTTGAAGTGGTCAAGTCCCATGAGCTTCCCAAGTAGCCTGCCCAGATTCCAAGCCAGTTAGTTCTGTTACTCCCTAACTGGGTGGCCTAAGCCTGTTAATGCCTTAGTTTTCCTATCTGTACAAGAGATAATAAGGGCACCTTTTTTCCGCTGGGCAGTTAAACTGAACAAGGTCCAGGATTTAGAACTGGGGCTAGCATCATTTAAGTTCTCAACAAATGTTATTAGCCATTAGTGAGGAAGCAGATGCTTTGGAGCCTGGCGGACTTAAATCTTGCGTTTATCTTCTAGCAGTATGCCTTTATCACAGCCCCGTCCCTTCCTTAAGCCTCGCTGTGGCTTCACGCTTATGCTGCTAGGAGCTACTGAGATAATGCGCTTGAGTCCCACTGAACACTCTTTAAATGGTAGTTCCTTCTTCCTTTTCCTGCCTGAGATACTCCTGGTTCCTTGCCTCTAGAAGAACAGTGGCACCATCTTTATGTGAGTTCAAATCGAATCCCGGCTACTACTACGGGGTTGTGTGATCACCTTAGGAGGGACTCTAAGGTTTCCCGGTTTTACTGAGAGCATGGAAATCTCTATCCATCTCTCTGGGGGTGTCGTCATTATGAAGGAAGAAACAAGGATGGGGGGGGGCTGATGTGAAGGGGGAGTTGCCATTCACACAAGATTTCAATTCTCTTTCCCTTCTCCACACACAGGACGGCTCTAAGCCCAAGTGGGCGTCCCTGACCTGACCTGACCAAAGCCTGCCATAGTGGGTCAACAGCGTGGGCAGTTAGTCTTCTTTCTTAGGGTGAGGGATTTGCAGAATGTTAACAATTAAGGAAGGTAAAATGGGAGTGGCTGGACAGCTGTGCACAGGCAGCTGTGGAGGCTACTTTGTCAACGCTCGCCTTTCCAGCTGTCTTAATGGGGTATCCTGTCTAGAGACCAAATGAACATTTTATGTCAAGAAACCCAAGTGAAAGAGAAGGAAGGCCCAGTATGGCCAAAGGTGGAGAAGACAGTACAGTGGTTTTATTTCCAAGGTAACTATGTGCAGGCTATTGTTCAAACAGAGCCCTGGTAACACGGAATGTGATGTATAGACTACATCAGAAAGGAGGGTGGGCCCGCGGGCGGCTGTGACGGCTCGCGGAGGCGGCAGCTTCAGTCTGGGACTTGGCGTCCGAGCCGCGCGGCTGGAGAGCGCGCGCGGGCGGCGGCGCTGTGAGGATCTAAGATGTCCACTGAGGCACCGAGAGGTGATGACAATCCCAACACTAGCGGAGGAAGTTCTGATGGGGACCAGCGGGAGAATGTTCAGCAGGAACCTGAGCAGCGAGAACAAGTTCAGCCCAAGAAAACGGAGGGGAAGATATCCAGCAAGACAGCCGTGAAACTGTCCACCAGTGCCCAAAGAATTCAGAAGGAGCTTGCAGAAATCACGCTGGATCCCCCTCCCAACTGTAGTGCTGAACCCAAAGGAGACAACATTTATGAGTGGAGGTCAACTATCCTGGGACCGCCAGGATCGGTCTATGAAGGAGGGGTGTTCTTACTCGACGTCACCTTTTCACCGGATTATCCGTTCAAGCCCCCTAAGGTCATCTTCCGAACAAGAATCTATCACTGCAATATCAACAGCCGGGGTGTGATCTGTCTGGACATCCTCAAGGAAAATTGGAGTCCAGCCCTGACCATCTCTAAAGTCCTCCTGTCCATCTGTTCACTGCTTTCCGACTGCAACCCTGCGGACCCTCTGGTGGGCAGTATTGCCACACAGTACATGACCAACAGAGAGGAGCACGACCGGATGGCCAGACGGTGGACCAAGCGGTTCGCCAACTAAGGGCCTGCGCGTGCCAGCCTTCCTTGTGCCAGCCGTGTGCCAGCACATTCACCAAATGCGTCAATACCCCACCTGCCCCTCCAGACCTCCATTCTGTTTCCTGATTTTAATTAAATTTTAAACTGTTTTGCGCTTGTATGTCATTTGTCCCCCCTCCTTCCCACTGCCACCTCCTCCCCTTCTCTCTGCCCCTCTTTCTCCCTTTTATTTCATTTTTGGTTTCTGTTAACTTGAAAGAGTTGGGATTCTCCCACTGCAGTGTGGACGGGAGCTTCTGTTTTCAGTATAAACCATGTTGGAGCTGTAGCAGTAAGACCTTTCATACAGAGCTTTGTGTTACTGTGTGCTTTGGGTTTTTGTTGTTGTTGGTTTGTTTTATCTTTTTTTTTCTTTTATGTGCTCTTGGGGAAAGCACATTCAGAAGTATATCTTGTTTCTACTTAAGTGTAGTGCATAGGGTTAATTTTTTTTGAACTGAAGTCTTTATTGGTGGGTGCATGCTACTGGGAACAAGGTTTTGTACAAAAGGACCAATCAGAATTATTGTGCATTACTGAGACCCTGTCTATCACTAGCCTCCTGTCCCCCACACAAAAGACTGTCAGATTGGACAAAATAATATGTATTTTGATTTACTTAAGTGCTTGTAAATTTCTTGGGGACCTGCCACTTTTGACTGTGGATCAGTTAATGTATACTTGTATTATTAATTCCTCAATAAGTCACTGTGGCAGATCAAAAACAAAAGAACACATCAGAAACGCTGAAACAAGACTGCTTTGCACTATTAAAAATGAAGGGCTCCATGGAATTTCATTTGTCTGGCTTACACCTAGCAGTACTATCATATTATGAGTCAAGATGGAAATACTTAAAGAATATCGACTGACTTTTAAAACATACTTAAAAATTTTAATGCTAGCATAAATAAATATTTAGAACATATAAAATCTGTAAGTAATATTTACAGAACAAAGAGAAAGCCACTGAGTGTCATTGTTTTACATTTCTGGATTTAGTATCTTACATCTCGATTCTCATAGCAGCCTCTGCATTCAGCTCATTGAAGATGTGGTTTAGGTTAAAATATATGAAGAAATCCTTCCTTCCATAGATATATAGTTTCTGATGGGAGATTTCAGGTTTCCTTTAAAGGGTTCTGGGTCCTCTGGATCTTGCAATCTTTCTTCCCTGTTACAATGTTCCCCAAGTCTTAGGTGTGGGAGTGTTTTGTGGGTGTGTCCATCAGGACCAGGATGCAGACCTCTGCATACAGACTTTGCTGTGACATTGTGTCTCCTAGAAACATCAGAAGCTGCACTAGTAAAATTTTGCCCAGGACTTCCCAAACATGAACCAAACAAGAAGGCTGCCAAGAAACAAATCAAACTACATGGGGCAAATGCCCCAGGTGACCTCAATACAACAGGAGAGGTGCTCTTCCCCAGGGAAGAGCATACCAATTGGTTGTCTAGTGCCAAATGGTCAGTCCTGAAAATGTGCATACAAGTAACATTATCTGGACTCAACCGGTTATATTTGAGAGAGAGAGAGAGAGAGAGAGAGAGAGAGTGTGTGTGTGTGTTTGTATTCAATAACAATTTGTTTTTAAAAATAGGCCATGAATTTGAAGGAGAGCAGGGAGGGTTACATGGGGTATATTTGGAGGGAAAAAAAGGAAGGGAGAAATGTTGAAATTAAAACGCAATCTCAAAATTTAAAAAAAAAAAAAAAAGATTTAAAGATTGTGGAAAGAAAAGGTTCTCGGGGATTCTTAAGCCACTTAGAGAATTTAGAGAAACTTAGAGAAACACTGTATTAGAAGATCCAAATTCAACCATATCGGAACATCCGGAAACCTCTGAGCTAGAATTCTTTCAGAGCACCCAGTTTGAACGCTCTCACTGTGCAAAAAAGAAATGCAGGACCTGAATAAGGAAAGGGGTTACCCAGGTGCACGCAGCACCCAGTTGGCAGAGCTCAGGCGTGGCTGGATTGAGGATTCCTGCTTCCTAGGAAAGTTGTTGTCCTAGTGCTTTTAATGAAATAAATCTTTTACTCTGCAGGCGGCAGCCATGGTGTGCTGGTGAGTCCTGCTTCTGCTCACAGAGAAGCTTGGGTACCAGCACCAAGGTCTGTAACCCATGACGCAGTTACAGCTTCCTAAATCACCCAAAGATCGAAGCACAGGCCTCAATGTAAGAAAGTTCTAGGTTTCTATCAGCCTCCAGAGCCTAAAAAACCGGGCCCACACTCAGGCAGGCATCCCATGCCAGAGCAGAATCAGTTACATGGTGGGCAAAAAGAAAGAGTAAAATCAGAGTCAACGAGAAGGCTCAGCAGGTAAAGGCGCTGTGGCCAAGCGTGACAGCCTGACTTCTAGCCCTGAGACTCACATGGTGGAAGGAGAGAGAAACAAGTCCTGTGACCTCTGACCTGTGACCTGTGACCTGTGACCTGTGATGCTGAGCAGACTCCAGCCAGCACACATGCAAATCAAGAAGCGAGATTAAATTTCTTAAAGGAAAAGTAAAATCTACATTGCATTAAAAGCATTTGCATATTTATCTATTTACACCCTACCTTTTATTGTCTAGCAATTCATTCCTTAAATATTCATTGGACATCTACTGGGTATTAGACAAGGTATATATGAAAGAAGAAATTTTGAAAAGTTTGATTTTCTTTTCTGACCACCGTTGGAAGACTAGAAGTGCACAAAAGTTCCTAGGAGACAAACATTTGTGCTACAATCTCCAAACATCAGTTTGCTTCTCTGCTGAGAAGCTATAATAGCTACGTTATTAGAGACAGGCATTCTATAGCAGAAATATCCCCTGAGGGAACAGCTTTCCAGTGTACATGCATCTTCTTCAATGAAAAGCTACCCAGACTGGCATCCAGCACATTCTAACAACAGAAGACATGACCTTACATGACGGCCCTGTGCTTTCAGTCATGCATTCACTTATTAATGCATCTGGTAGAATTTAATGGTCAGTAAGATCTTTACCTCGAAGATAGGGAGATGAGGATTTGTGTCACATGAACTTTTCCTGGAAAGACATAGACCAGCAACAGTCCAAACTCACCATTCCATCCAAATTTAGCTTGGGGAACCAATGAATATACTGGACTTTCTTACAGAAACATGAATGCAATGGGGGAATATTTTAGCTCCTTTTCTGTTGCCATGACAAAAACCACCCTGAGCTAGACATCTGCTGCAATATGTGTCCCTCTTATATATAACAGGGAAGCTGCACCCATGAAATCCCAAGAATATGGTCACCTAAACAAAACACGAACAATGACAACACCAGTTGACATACAAATATGGATTGGAAAAAATCAGCAAGGTCCTACCTCTAGATGAAGAAGTATATATAAGCAATTAATGATTGCTGAGAGAAGACGAATCAGTCTTCCCCTGGGATGAGCCTCCTAACTAGTTATCCAGTACTGAGTAGTCAGCCCTAAAATATACATATTAAAGGGACTCGGCATGCCATATTTACATATTTACTCATGTAGATATACACAAATATCGTACATATCATATCTACATATGTATCATATATATATATATATGTATATATATCTCAACAATAATTAAAGAAAAAGAGGCCATGGATTTAAGAGGGAATGGGAGGACTTGATAGAAGTTGGAAGGAAGGGAGAAAATGATGTAAATACAGTAGACATATGTAAAATTAAATAATAAAAATTATTTATATATAAAAACCAAAACCATTTTAACAATAAAAATATTGTGAATAAATTTTTGTGGTTAAAATACATGTAAATATATGATGCACAGAAATATATATAGTTGTACATATATGTTTATCCACTCATGTGTAATTGCAGAAATGCATATTGGAAGGAAGAAAAACTATACGGGAAAGTTTGTTCCTAAAAATGTTAATGTAACCAGAGATTAACATATCAGACCCAGTAAATCATACCCAGAAAAACAAACAAACAAACAAACATTTCGTAGTGGCTGTTAAGCCCAGAGGATAGCATTTTTCAACAATTTGTAACAATACGCACCATTTATTGAGCACTTCATGTAGCCTACTTCTGGTCTAAAATACCATCAAAGCTTTATCCCATTTAGTTTTCAAAGCAAATCTATATTGAAACTATTCTTGGAATTCACACTTTACAGATGAGGAAACAGTTTCAGACATATATGTTGTTAGTATAAGTACAGTGCAGTTCATTCACTTGCTTGTGGACATATAAAGTTTTTTTCCAACTTTTATTACTAGAATCGGTATTACATATGTTCTTAGACTGTTATGAACATGATTTTATCACTCATGGATAAGTGCCTAGAAGTAGAATTGTTGGATTGTAGATGAAATAAAAATATGTTTACCATTAAAAAATGGTGGCAAATCTTATCCAGTGTCACATAGAAAAATTACAGGCTGGAGTACACATAAAAGTCATCTGAACCCAAAGCCTATGCTTTTACACTTGACCTTCTGCTCAAACATGACCCCCGCCCTAGCACAGAGCTAGCTCATGTTGCACAGGAGAATTAAGCCAACTAGACAAAGAGCTTTGATCTAAAATAGAACCCAAGAAGACAGAAGTAGAGAGATAGGAAAGGTGTTATTGGAGCCTAGGTGACAGTCTGTTCAAGGGATTTAAAAGACCTAAGGGAAGAGGTAATATTTGGGTTGAAAGATGGGGTAGAATTGGGGAAATATACGTATTCCAGACAGGGGAAATAGTGTTTTCAAAGATCTAAAAGGAGTGGTTCAGTAATTGCATATGAGAAACTTTACTCAGATGGTCTGTGGCAAATGGTGCCCAAAGTAGCTGTATTGAACAACTAAACCTATAGGTCTGCCAATCAAATTTGAATTTTAGAAAGGCAATATATCCTTCCTTAGTGTGTCTGAAATTCAGTTTAACCAGTTTCCTATATTTTCTATGCCAATCCCAAGGGTACATATCTGGTATGATAAGGTTAGGTTAGTTTAGAAACAGATCACAGTAGGCCTCCAATGTCAAGTGAAGTAGTAGCCAACTTGACCATGAACACAAGCCTCCCTGAGCTTCAGTTTTTCCCCATCTGTAAATGTGAGAACACTAGATTATATGCGTGCTTCCCAAATGCGGTGCTTTTTAAATATATATATGTTGTGGCGATTAATATTGCCAACTTGAAAGAATATAGAATCACAAAAGAGACAAGTCTCTGGGCATATCTGTAAAGGATTACATAGATTAAATTAATTGAGGTAGGTCAACCCATTCTAAATGTGGGAGGGACCATTCCGTGGGCTGGAGTCCCAGACTGCATAAAAAAGGAGAAAGCTTGCTCAACACAGGCATTCTCTGGCCACTTTCTGCTTCCTAGCTGTAGACAAAGCAGGAAGAGATGCCTCCTGCTGCCAGACCTTTTCTACCAGGAGGATGTACTCTCCTGGAAAGTCTAAGGCCAAACAACTTCTTTTCTTAAGCTGATTTTCATATCCTGGCTTCTATTCAGATCATGTAAATATCTTGCCTTTACTTTTTTTGGGGGGGGGCAGGGAGAGGGAGGGCGAGGGATTGTGTTGTAGCAATGAAAAAAAAACCTACTAGAGCAAAACCGGATATGGAAAGTGGGATGGTTGCTGCAATTAACTTGACTGTGCTCCTAGGCTTGTGGAAATGGTTTGTGAATGCCATATGGAAGAGTTTAGGACTCTGGGCTACAAAAGCCCTTGATGCTGTAGGCAGAGGCTAATAGGTCATTATGGTGGTAATTCAGAAGACCTGAATATGAAGAGAAATTCACACAGTGGAGCTCCAGCTCATGATGTTCAGAAGAGAGGGAGTCAGGCTCAAAAGAAGCCGTAATTATTTTTTAATTTTATTCATTATTATTGAGCATCTGGTGTGTGTGTGTGTGTGTGTGTGTGTGTGTGTGTGTGTGTGTGTGTGTGTTATGCATGCATATGTGACACAGCATGTCTGTGGAGGTCACAGGGCAACTTTTGGGAATTGGTTCCTTTCTTCTACTGTGAGTTACAGGGACTGAATTCAGATCTTCCGGCTTACAAGACAAGCACTTTTATCCACTGAGTCCCTTACTGGCCCAGAAGTAGCTGTAACTGTTAAGGAGATCAGCATTATTAAAAAAAAGAAGCCTTAGAGCAGCTGTTGGGCAGGGAAAGGCATGTGCCAAACAAGCCTGGAGACCTGCGTTCCATCTCCAGAATTTATATAAAGGTAGATGAAGAGAATCAACTTCACAAAGTTGTCATCTCATCTCCATGTATACACTGGGACACATACAGCAACATACACAGATACGCAAACCCACACAATAATAAATAACTATTAAAAAGAAAGAAACAAAAGAAAAGGAAAGGAAAAGGAGAGGAAAGGAAAGGAAAGGAGAAAAGAAAAGAAAAGAAAAGAAAAGAAAAAAGAAAAGAAAAGAAAAAAGAAAAGAAACCTGACTGAGCACTGAGACAATAGGATTGGTGCCCTTTATCTTGTGGGACCTTTATCTTGTGGAAATGCAAATTCATTTGAAAGGATTGTCTAATTGTGAATTCTACTACAGTGGTTCCCATCTTTAAATAAAAAGCTGGGCATAGTGGCACACATTTTTCATCCCAGCACCCAGGATGCAGAGGCAAGTGGATCTGTGTGAGTTCAGTCTACATAGTGAGTTCTAGGACAACCAGAGTTACATAGTGAGTCCTTTCCTGAAACAAAAATAAACTAGGAAAATGTTTCTCTAGGCTTAGCACACAGAGATTTCAACCATTAAGGCCTAAGGGGCTCGGGCCGCATCTTAAGCCGCAGGCAGAATGCTGCAGCACCGCCTATAGTGTACTGGGTTTGTAGATGTGAAAGATGAAAGGTGAGGACACAATGCAGGCTTACGACAAAGTTCCAGAAGGTTCCTGGGACTAGGCAATGTGTGCCAGGGTCAGGTTCCCTATACTGCATGACACTGTGAATGTTAAACATAGGTTCAAATGACAAGTCCAAGATGTTGGTGATGCCAGACCCATGGTATGTCTCTTGCAAAAAGAGTAGGGCTGGCCCAAGTAAGAGGCTTAATGTGCTGCAGGCAGGAGAGATGGAAGGGTGGGGCTACTCAAACCCTTTGAAACCCAGATGATTTCATCACAAGTTCCCATGCTGGACCTAGAAAAATGCAGGATTTGGTGTTACCCTGCTGGATTTTGATCTTGCTTTGGTCCATTTTATCCTTGCTGTCCCGTTTTCTTCTCTTTGAACTGGGGACGTTTATTCTGTGCCATTACGTATTGGAACTATGGAGCTTATTTTGTATTTTATAGTTTCTCACAGTTAAGAAAATGGCCTTGGGTCTCAGATGAGACCTAGACTTTTAACAATATGGGAACCATTAAAAGACTATAGGGACTCCTGAAGTTGAACTGATTATATTTTTCATTATGAGATGGACAAGGGCCTGTGGGGGGGGGAAGGGGGTGAAAAGTTATTAATTACAAATGATATGTTTGGGTGTCAAGCTGTGATAGTTAAAATTGTCACCTAGACAGAATCTAGACCTATGAAAGAGTCATGCCTCTGAACATGTCTGTGAGGGCATTTCTGAATTAAGTTGACAGGGGAACCCCACTGTAAATGTGGCCAGCACCATTCCATGGGCTGTGGTTATAGATTGAATAAAAATTAAGAAATGGAGCATGGTGCACACATTATTCATCCCTCTTGCTCACTAACTGGATGTGATTTGATCATTTGTCTCCTTCCCTGCCATGATGAAGTTTATCTCCTAGACCTGTAAGCCATGATCTACCTTCCCTCTACTTAAGCTGGTTTGGTTAGGTATGCTCTTGGAGCAAAACAATTTACTAATACAGGTGCCTAAGTCACTCCCCATACATATTTAATGGGAACCTTAAGGAGTAGAGCTTAACTCTGGTGATTTTGATAAACAGATTCGTTTACAAATGAGACAGCTAGTTGACCCTAAGAGCCTTCTAGTTCAAATGTTCTTTGTGACCAGCTTGAGACTGCATAAGGGGCAGACTACACCTTTATGCAATTAGGTTGGTAAATCCCCTCTAACCCCGAACTTACTCATTAGCAAACCTCAAACGTTTTCACCAGGGACTTTGGAGCTCTCTTTTAGTTCTCTCCCAGATTCCAGAGGCGACCTTATTAAATGTCCCCAGCATGATGATTTCAGGCATCTAGGAAGCCGCCAATGATTTCCTTCCTGCAAAATGTCCCTTTCCTTGGGACGAAATTTCTTCATACTCAAGGGTTCCTGCCCTCTGCCACAGTTGGATGCTGACCAGCACTTCCAAGCCCCAGCAGCTTTTTCCTCAGCTGTGAAAAAGCCCAATATATTGAAAGATAGAGGCAGAGCAGGAGCAAAGATCAAGTTCTTCTGCATTTCTTAGCCAGGCTTAGGAGCCCCTACCTTAAACTAACCTATTCTAATTCCCCAGGAGGCCTTCAGCTGTATCCTTAAACAGGAGAGCTCCTCTGGAATACAGCTATCTCAGCAGAGTCTCAGCTGGGGTTGGGTGGAGGAGGCAGCAGCGACGGAGTGCCCTACAGGGATAGATATTAGGCATCCCATAGAATCAAGGGATGCCTGCCTCCCAGTGATTGACCCAAATCAGCTCACACAGATAACTCAGATCCTTCCAAGGTAGGAATAAGCCTTCCTAGAGACTTGAGCTTCATGAAAGCAAGCCCCACATTCAGAGGTGTGTCTGTCCTTCAGTGCCAGACTATGAGACTTTGGATAAAGCACTTTTAGGTTTCTGTCCCACTATTGCCCTAAATACCAACGATGCACAGAGTTTGGGGAAGTAAAATACCTGGGATATGCAGAAGAATACAAACAACCAATAAGAACAACAATAAGTAACAATAATGAGGATGGCAAAAAAAAAAAAAACCACCTGATAAGAATAATAACAAGCACAGTTGTGGCTACTATACACGAGCACTTCCAATGCACCGGGCGTTGCTGGACTGCTTCATTCGATGCTCACACCAATCTTGTGGATTATGTAGGATGAGATTCCGAAGGAGGTTCCTAGAGTTCCAAGGAGGTACCAATTCCACGTGGTTCCTTCTAATCCTGGCAGGCTGGCTTCTGAGTCCACATAAGCAGCCTTCATGCTCAGCTACCCTTTGCAAGAAAGTTCTGTTCAAAGAGAAATGGAAAACAGCATTCCCACCCCTGGTAGTTCTTCTTTTGAAAGGTCCCCATCCAGATCATTTACCACTTCTTATAAAACTTGATGATTCACAGATTTGGTTGTTTTTAAGGTTTTTAGTTCTTTATATATATGCTGGATAACAGTGTTATTATCCGACGAAGAGTTGGCAACTATTTTCCCCATTCTTTAGGCTGTCTCCTTTTGCACAGTTGAAAGCTTTTTTGGCTTTTTTTGCTCTCATCCCAGTTAGAATATCTACCCACTCTTCAAAAATTGCTGGCAAGAAGTGGCAAAAAAGGAACTCATATAATGGCAGTGAAAATGACATTAGTACTGTCATTACAGAAAACTGTTATATAAGGGTCCCCAAAAGTAGAGATGGAGAGACTGTTCAGTGGGTAAAGTGCTTTCTTTTCAAGCATTAGGGCCACAGTTTGGATCCACGTACCCAGCACTCCCACGTACCCAGAATTACACACCACTGGGAGGTGAAAATAGAGGATCCAGAGGGTCACTAGCCAGCAATTCTAGCCAATCAGTGGCCTTCAGATTCAGTGAGAGACCTTGTCTCAAAATAAAGAGGAAAATAATAGAAGATAGCAATGTCAACCTCTGGCACAGACACACACACACACACAGAGGTACACACAGAGAAAAGTTTCTCTCTCTCTCTCTCTCTCTCTCTCTCTCTCTCTCTCTCTCTCTCCTGGGAGTGTACAGTAGTTTGAATGAGAAATGTCCTCAGATATTTGAACACTTTCTCCCCCGCTGCGGTGCTGTTTGGGGGGAGATTGTGGGATCTTTGGGAGGTGCAGTCTTTTGGGAGGAAGTATGTCGCTGAGGGCTGGTTTTCAGTGTCTTGCCAACCTGCTTCTTTCTGCTTTCTGCTTGGATTTGAAGGTGTGAACTCCCAGCTTCCACGTCCTGCAGCTATGCCTCTTGAAGCTGTGTTTCCCTGCCATGATGGGCTCTTAGCTCTCAGGATCCATAATCCCAAATAAACTCTTTCTTCCATAAGTCATTTTTTGTCGTAGGGTATTTATCATACCAATGGGAAAGTGACTAATACAGAGTGCTCACTTCTCTTGCAGAAGACCCAGTTCAGTTCCCAGCACCCATGCTTGGCTTCTTAGAAATCCTGTAACGCCAACTCTAGGAGATCCAACATCTTCTTCTGACCACCACAGCTACTGGCACACAAGTGCACATATATGCACACAAGCATGCATTCATAAACATACATGTATACTCATAAACAAAAATAAAAAGAAATCTTTAAATAAAGCCTTCCAAATGATTCAGAGGTCCCATGACTGAAGAGCTATCCAAAGGAAGCAAAACTTTTGCCTTCACTGCAGTACTGTTCACAGTAGCTGAAAGATGCAAGCAATCTCAGTGTTTATCAAAGGATGAATGAATAAAGAAATGTGATACCCGTGTACAATGGAATACTATTCAGCCAAGAAAAGAATGAAATTTTGTCATTTGCAGTAAACTGAGAGGAACTGAAAAGTATAGTGAAATAAGCCTGACCCAGAAAGATTGGTAGTACATGTCCCATCTTTTATAAACAAACTAACAAAACATTTTACTTGAAAGTAGAATTGAGATTATTGGACATTAGGAAGAGGAGGAGGGGGAGGACAAAGGGAGGCTGGATTTAATCTGTGCACCTGTATGCATGCATGTAAACATCACACTGATTATTAATATATACAACTAACGGTCAGCATTTTTCAAGACCCCAGCTACCCCTGCTAGCTGGTTTTCAGTTAATTGGACTGTCTCCAATAGTAATCCACACTTTCTTCAGTCTCCTAGACCACTGAATGGCCTTAGCCAGGCCTGAGGACACAACCTATGGCTAAGGACATTCCTCTGGAGACAGTTTAAGACTATGGAAATTGCAATTGGCTTGTTGGTATAAATCCTGTTCACTATATCAAATGTCCCTTCTAGTGTCCTGACCAGTTGCCTGTTCCAGTGACCGCGCCTTTAGGAAAGCAGAGTCTAGCGCTCTGGGGATCATGGCCCCTGCTTTTGCTGTAGTTGAAACTGGAATATCAAGTGCTGGAGACTGAAAGTTGGGAAGAGTGAGTCTTATTTCTAGCTCTAGTGCCCAGGAAGTCCTCCTTTGCCTTTAGCTTTTTAAAAATGTCTTGAATTATAGAGGGTTGCGCGTGGGGGAAGGGGGTGGAGGAGCTGTGCACACGGGAGCGAGTGCTCAGAGGAATCGGAGGGGCAGGACACCTCTGGAGCCAGAGTTAACACCTGATGTGAACTGGCCAGTGTGGGTGCTAGGAATCGAACTCTTCTGGGTCCTCTGGAAGCACACTATGCTCTTAACTGCTGAGCAGTCCCTCCAGGCCTGCCTTTTGTGGTTTTGTCTCTACAGAGACCCCTCTTCTTCCGGCCCCTGCCTCAAGGATCCTTTGCTTTCCCTGCTAGCTCTGCTTGGTAGTTCCCCTTTACACAAAGGACACTTCCCGAGGAAGAAGGCAGAGCAGATGCCAGAGGCCCGAGTGTGCAGAAGTGGCACTTCTGG
Source organism: Apodemus agrarius (assembly GCA_964023405.1). Lineage (NCBI taxonomy): Eukaryota > Metazoa > Chordata > Mammalia > Rodentia > Muridae > Apodemus > Apodemus agrarius. The sequence continues at coordinate 61,535,043 of OZ030010.1, read as the reverse complement.
AGCCCTGTGCCTTCCGCCCAGGAAAGCCAGAGAACCAGGTCTGAGAGGGCCCCTAGATAGCCTCAAGCCACTCCTTGCAAGAGAGTAGGAAAGGTTCTCGGAAGCAACTAGAGCTGCTCCTCAGCTCCTTTTCTTAGTATTGCCCATGGAGAAGCAGGGAAGGGCCCCAGTGATGGCCCAGCCTAGCTGTTTATAAAACACCAGAGTTCAGCAGAAAACCCTAGAAACTGTATGCAAAGACACAACTGTGATTCTGCCTCCTGAGGTTCTGCCTCCTTTGACTGGGAGTGGGGTCTGTGCACCCAGTGTTTGGAAGGAAGCTTCTCATAGAATTTTAATAAGCCGAACTGGCTATAAGCCACTGCTCTGAATTAACAAGGCCCGTGTCGCAGGAAGGGAAACTGAGAAGGCAACAAATGTCTGTCTGAAGACATCAAGGCCCCAGGGCTAGAACTAGAGCCCCAGTAAGCTCCTTTCGTGTCATCCAACTGTCTCTTTTTGCCTCCATCCCATTTTTCACCAGCCCCACCAGCATCCCTGTGTTCCAGCATCTCACAGCAAACCCAGGGTTCAGGGTATGCGCGGAATAGTTTCCACCATAGGCAACATCCTCTTCCAACCTGCTTTAGAACAGAATTTGCCTTTGTACTTCCTCTCCCTGAATCCCACTCTTGTGCTGACCCCTAGTGGCGAGACCAGGCAATGGGCAGAGAGGCTAATTTTTACAAGAGGTTTTGGAGCTCGCCCCCTCACAGTGACCTTGGACAAAGCTCTGCATCAGTTTATGCCTCAGATCCCACCCCCCGCCCCCACAAAAGATCTAGATGAACTCTCTGTCCTTCCCACTCTCAAGAGCAGCAGTTCTCAATCTGTTGGTTGTGACCCCTTTGAGGGTCAAATGTCCCTTTCACAGGGGTCTTCTAAGACCATCGGAAAACAGATTTACATTACAATTCCTAACAGTAGCAAAATCATAGTTATGAAGTAGCAACAAATATAGTGTTATGGTTGGGGTCACCACAACACGAGGAAATGTATTAAAGTGAAGCAACATTCGGAACGTTGAGAACCACTGCCCTAGAGTTATTTATAAAAAAGTAAATGATAAAAAAAAGCTGTGAGATGGGGCTGGAGAGATGGCTCAGCAGTTAAGAGCACTGACTGCTCTTCCGAAGGTCCTGAGTTCAAATCCCAGCAACCACATGGTGGCTCACAACCATCTGTGATCACCCTCTTCTGGGGTGTCTGAAGATAGCTACAGTGTACTTATATATGATAAATAAATATTTTTTTTAAAAAAGCTGTGAGATATCAAATGATTCCCAAGAAGAAGGAAGGAGAGGGCCCTGGTCCTGGAAAGGCTTGATGCAGCATTGTAGGGGATTACCAGGACAGAGAAGTGGGAGGGGGTTGATTGGAGAATGGGCGGAGGGAAGAGGACTTATGGGACTTATGGGGAGGGGGAAACCAGAAAAGGGAAAATCATTTGGCATGTAAATAAAGAATATAGAAAATTTTTTAAAAAATGGGGGAAAAGGATGTGAGAAGAAGCAGGCTCTGTAAAGTGCCGTGCAGATGGAGGGTTCTGTATCATAGTCTGAGCAGGTAAACTGGCAGGGTAGGGTGTGGGCCGTGGGGAGTTGTCCGAGACAAGGAAAATGTTGTTCTTGTCAACGCATTCCTACTTTGCCATAAGAGGAGAACTCTTAAAAGTTCAGCTCAGCTAGCACACCACCATTCGCCAAGGGAGATGTTTAAATTCAATGCAAACACACATATGAGTTTAAAATATACAAACGCCCATCTTCAATCCAACACAGGTCTTGATGACCTTCAGCTGTTCTTAATCATGACAAACAAACAAGTTAATGGGTATGAAATGGTTTCTGCAAATTGGGAAACCACCAACGGAAATGTGCTATTATTATTATTATCAAATGTAGATCCTACTGTAATCCCTAATTTGGGATTCTTCAGTGAGGCCAGACTGTTTGGAAGATAACGGCTTTTGGCATTAAAGATGAGCATATATTGACACAGGGTAAATGAGTTCGTTGGGTTTTCTTGAGGTCCACAGAAGATGCCAAGCTGCACCACGATGGGCTAAGGTGGGAAGGGGGCTTGTAGCTTTCCCACACCCCCAGGAGGACAAAGACTTAATGTGGAAGCATAAAGAAAATAAGCCAGGACTAGAGAGGTTGCTCAGTAGGTAAAGTTTTGCCATGGAAGAAAGGACCTGAGTTCGAATTCCCAGAAGCTGTGTAAAGTGCGACACAATATGGAAATGGAAGACAGAGACAGAATCCCTGGAAGCTCACAGACCAACTAGCCTGCCTCCCTACTATAGACTAGAGTGTTCTTCCTCTTATTCCCACGTTTAGTTGGACCTCATGTGATTCAGTAAGTACGTTGCAATCAAGAAGAGAGATACTATTGACAAATCATGGATAATAGAGCAGAAAGATGAGGTTTGGATCTAAACTGCTCTCAGAACTGTGTTGAACATTTGGTTCTCAAGGAAGTAGAATTCAGACACTGGGCACCAGGGAGATGATTGGCACATGCAGGCTCTAGTCACATAAATGGATTAATCTATCTATGAATTCATAGTTCATGGGGTCATGGAAAACTTTAGGAAGTGGGGCTCAGTTGGAGGATGTGGGTCCTTAGGGATGTGCCCTTCAATGGGTTTGTTTTTAGTTTGTTTGCTTTGGGTTTTTTTTTTTAAGATTATTTATTTTATGTCAATTGTCATGTACACCTACACACCAGAAGAGGGCATCAGATACCATTATAGATGATTATGAGCCACCATGTGATTGCTGGGAATTGAACTCAAGACCTCTGGAAGAGCAGACAGTGCTCTTAACCGCTGAGCCATCTCTCCAGCCTTGTGTTTTTGTTTTGTGTTGTCTTTTTGTTTTGTTTTAGAGTCTTACTACATAGATCAGACTGGCTTGGAACTTGCTATCTAGCCCAGCCTTTGAACTTCAAAGAATATGCCTTCTACCTCCCTCCTCCTCCCTCCCCCCCTTCCTCTTGCTCCCCTTCCTCGCTCCCAGCTTCCAGACTGCCATGGACTGAGCACCTTGGCTCCATTAGAGCTCTTCACAATCAAACATGAACTGAAACTGCGCCACAATAAATCTCTCCCCCTTTAAGTTGATTTTCTCAGATACATCATCACAGTAGTATAAAGCTGAAGAACAAACAAGAAGGTCCCAGGCCTTTGGTGGCATTATTGAGCCACTGGAACTGTCTGAGGATCACTTTACTTCAGACTTCTTTTGCCATGTGATGCAATGAGTCAATTATTCAAGAGTCCTTTAGTTGGGCATGCACTTGTTGTTGAACGCATCCGAACTAATTAATATAGACAATATTCTAGCATCTTTACTTGCCTAACAGACCGGCAAATGTCTTTGTGCATCTTTTTGCTTCTGCCTGGATGCCTTCTCTCTTAGAATGGCATGACAAGCACATTTCCATGAAACGCCATCTGAAGTCTCACTTCTCCTGTCCCCCTCCCCCATGAAGTCTTTGATTTGACCCCTGGAAATGGTGAACATACTTCATGAACCTATTTCATCTTGTGAATAACTTATTGTAAAATGTATTATACTGAACTGGAAGTTATTTGTGGGTGTGTGAGCCCCATGAAGGCTGAGAGAAGATATGATTATTTTCTAAATGAATGTGCTCATTGCAATGCTTGTCACAAAGCTGAGCCTGAGTATGTGGATGGTCCAATGCATTAGCGAATGAGTGAGGAAATGAATGGTCCAAGAATGCCAACTAGAAGGGTATCCATATGGCACTGAATACTTACCTACGTCCCTTTCACCCACTCCGTCTTTACATCCTATAAGTAAAGCTCTGAAAGGACACACAGCTTTCTTTCCATCACAACAGCTAGGGAGTAATGCAGCTGCAACTTCAACCCATCTTTATCGTTTTAAATGCATATTCGTTCTATCATCAGTTCTGCTACTGTAGAGCAGTGGTTCCCAACCTATGGGGCACAAGCACTTCGGGGTCCCATATCAGATATCCTGCATATCAGATGTTTGCATTATGATCCGGAATAAAAACAAAATTACAGTTATGACACATCTATGAAAATAAGTTTATGGTTAGGGGTCATCACACCATGAGGAACTATATTAAAGGACTGCAGCGTTAGGAAGGCTGAGAATCACTCCTAGAGCAAACTGATGAATGTTCGTGCTGGTTAGATTTTGGTCAACTCAACACACGACAAAGTTATCTGAGAGGAGGAAATCTCAACGGAGAAAAATGCCTCCATCAGATTGCCTGCGGGCAGGTTTCTAGGGTATTTTCTTGATTACTGATTGATGGCAGAGGGTCTAGCTCACTAGCAGTGGGGCCATCCCTGGGCAGGTGGTCCTGGGTTCTATAAGAAAGCAAGCTGAGCAAACTAGGGGAAGCCAGCCAGTAAGAAACATTCCTCCATTGCCTCTGCATCAGCTCCTGCTTCCAGGTTCTTTCCTGCCTTGGCATCCCTTGATAGCTGTAACTTGTACACCAAATAATCCCTTTCCTCCCTAAATTGCTTCTGGCCTTGGAGTTTTCTCACAGAAGTAGAAACTCTAAGACAAAGTCTAATGGAATAAGGAAAATTATATTCTTCATTGCATTTTTGACAGGTTCATACAAGCACACGATTTATTGTGATTCCATTAATCACCTACCCTCTGTTATCCTTTTCTCTCTCTGAATCCCTTCTTCTCAACTAGTCTCCCATTGAATGCACCATTGGAAAAAAAAAATGATACCCCATCTCACGGGAACTGTTAGCAGTTAATTGGTACTCAGGAAGGGGCGGGGCTTCATGAGCATTTTCTCTGTGCATGACAGAAGGCTGAAGGGCCTAATCGTGTAAAGGCATCCATTGCTGCTCTGTGTTCACGATAGCAATAGCTATGTAATATCTGATCTGTAATATCTGAATGGCAGAATGTCACGCCACTCCTTCAGTTCACTTGTTTCCTCTTCCTCTTCCACGGAGTTTTCTGGTGGTGGGTGGTGGGTGGTGGGTGGTGGTGGTGTGTGTGTGTGTGTGTGTGTGTGTGTGTGTGTGCACATGTTAGAAATATCCCATTTAAGGCTCATCATTCAGTTGTCACTCATTCACATCACTTTGTCCAAATATAAGTCTCTATTAAATGTCGCCTTCTTTAAAAGATTCTCCGCCCTTGCCTTTTATTGTGTTTATTTACAGGAATATGGGTGAGGGGTTTCTCACAGGAGCACACTGCCCAGCCTGCAGGCAGCTCAACAGGTTGGAGAGCGTCCTTTCCAGGTGGCTCAGTTGGTCTAAACCTCTTCCAGGCAGCTGGTTTCTGCTCCCAGACAGCCGTTCTGGTCCCAGAGTCTTCTTTGCACATTTTTGCCTTCAAGAGTCTCCTTTGCAACTCAGCTTGTCTGAGTCTTGGAAGCATAGATTCCCCTGAGAGTTTTCTTTACAGCCCAGCTTCTTACCCTCTGAAGGAGACACTCGGCTTTCATTGCTTACTCTGGTGGGCAGGGGGTTGGGGGGGGGAGTGGTTACAAGAGAATCTGATCAGTTTCAGGGACTTCCTGAAGCTATTTTGAGTTGTTTACCCTGTAAGTTGGAATGTTTCAGGCTTGGAGGAAACAGTCCTGGAGGAGAGTGGCACTAGTTTATGGGTATGAATATAAATATTTAGAAGGAAATTTGACAAAGTTGCCATTTAGGGATACACTAGTAAGACTTGAGTCCAGACTTCTCCTGCCATATAGACTTTTGTACAGGTTAATAGTACTGGATATGCATATTACTGTGCAGTGGGACTCCAGTCTAATATCAGAGTATTTGGTTACTGTCATACAGTTGTGCTACTATTGCAACAGTGGGAATAGCCTACTTAGCAGGTCAGTATTGTAGCAAGTATGATCCAGAGCTGGGTGGGACAACTGATGAACGTTCTCTGCCAGCAGTCTACACAGCACCTTCCGTTACTATCTGTGTCCTCTAACCAAAGTCACAATGTCCTGATCTCTGGCCTAGACATTTTGGTGTGTTGGGTGGGCTGATGAGGTAAGTGGGGAGCTAGGGAACCACTCTGTTGGGTGATCTGTTGCTCCAAAGATATACCCCCCTCTGAATCTTGCTTCCCCTACCTCCATCTCCTCCGGGACCTGGTCCCACCTGTCTGGGTTTGTGATTCTCTGTGTGCGGCTGGCTCTGCTTCCCCCGGTATTGTGGTAGTTCCATACAGGCATGAACTGTGATCTTTGGGGCAGTCTGTCCCACTTCCTCCCTATTATAACTTGTGACAACACCCAGCATATAGCATTGGGTTGGTTGATACTGGTGCGGAGGAAGCCCTACCCTAACTGAGAATCAGACAAAACCTTTGATTTGGTGGTGTGTGTGGAGACAGTGGGGAGGTGACAGTGGCTCAAGTGTGGGGGTGGCATTAGATGTAGGCCAGCCTCTGCTCATGTCCCTCTGCATACTATGGCCTTTCTTGAGGGCAAGGGTGGAGTGGGTGTGGTGTCTAGGTGGGTATTCTGCTCTAGGCACATCTGCCAGGTTTGCCAAGCACCAAAACCTCAGTCCAGGGTGACTGGGCTGTTAAGTTGGGGTAGGTGGCAGTCTCTTAGGAGGTGGGAGTATTTGTGTGCCCCATGTACCCACTGCAGCAATTCTCTGGCTCCCTTGATAAAGGCCAGTGAGCCCAGGCCATGGTGAGTCGTGGGCGTAGAATGGAGCCTGTTCCACTGACGTGGCATGGGAATCTGCTGGGTGGGATTGGGAGGGAGACAGGCCTAGCATTTGTTGTTGGGATGACATCTCGTGGGTGTGTGACAAAGGGTCAGGCCTTGGCTTTCTGCCTCCGGTGTAGCAGGAGGCAGCTACAAGGTGCTTGGCATTGGCGCGTGAGATGAGTTCTTAGTTCGTGTCTCAGTTAGGGTTTCCATTGCTGTGAAGAGACACCATGACCAAGGCAACTTCTTATACAAGACAACATGTAATATGGGCTGGCTTATAGGTTCAGAGGTTCAGTCCATTATCATCATGGCAGAAAGCATGGCAGCATCCAGGCAGACATGGTGCTGGAGAAGGAGCTGAGAGTTCTATATCTGACTGCAGCCAGAAGACACTGTGTTTGACTATATATATATATATATATATATATATATATATATATATATATAAAACCTCAAAGTCCACCCTGAAGTGGACACTTCTAGTTATTTGGAAAGTTAGTTCTGTCAAATGATGGTTTGTTGAGGCACACAGGTGAAAGGATGTCTTGCTAAAGCAAACATGTGAAAGCATGTTTTCCTAAAGCAGACACAGGCAAAATGAAGTTTGGCTATAGCAGACACGTGAAATGACCCAGGATAAAGAGGTATAAATATGACCCCACCAACAGTGGGAGACGAGCACTGAGCCTTGGTTTGGTTTGCTCCACCTCCCTATTCTTTGCTAAAGACATGCATGTATTGAGCTTTGTGTAGCTCAACTTATGGTAGTGCACTCATTGAGAGAAACTTGCCCAAGAACTGCTCCTGAGGTTCCTAAGGCACCTTGCCACTTCTGCTTCTGCTGCCTCGCCTTAGGCCAGTTGTCGAACCTGGCTGTTTCTTCAGGATTGAACCACAGCTGCCTGGTGTCTGCTTGCTGAAAGGACCCGACTATAGCTGCTGGTTCATGCCTGGTGTCTGCCTGCCTAGAGATCTGATATGCAGGTGCTGAATCATGTTTGATGTTTGCTACGGGACTGAAATGGTGCCCAAGAAGATCAGATCAGACTTGCCCCTACCAAAGAGCTATTGGAGAACAGGTCCACTTCTGCCATATCCTAATAACTTTTCTTTTCCACTACTCCTGTTGGGTGGTGGGCTAGAGGAAAGGTTGAACCCTTACTAAAAGTAGGTGACACACTTCCTCCAACGAGGCCACAGTGCCTAACAGTACCACTCGCTATGGGCCAAGCATATTCAAACAGCCACACTTAGCATGGTGCGTCTACTGGCAGGGTGCTCTGGGGCGGTGGGTGAGCACAGCCTTGCTGGTGCCCTAGGCTGTGAGGGTACAGGGGTCTTTGTGTTCCAAGAACACAGTTTTCTGTTCCTTACCACATCTCAGCAGCATACAAACTGAGGCATGGATGTTCCCATACCTTTTGCATCCCTTCTCTCCACCCTGCTGGGACTGCCTACCCTTCCCCTCAACAATACTTTGCTGTATGAACGATGACTACTTCATGCCATGCAAATCTAAGCAGTAGCTTACTTTTATGAGGCTGGGCGGGGGTGGGGGGGTACCGCAAGCCACCAAGACTCATGTTTTCTTTGCATGGACTTGAACAATACCTGACAGAATGTAGGAGCATGGTAGCCTGTGTGTTAGAACACCTCTGGTCATTTATCCTCTAAGAATTCCTTTCTCTATTGCGGAAAATACTAAATAAGAATGTCCTGGGCCAGGCGGTGGTGGCGCACGCCTTTAATCCCAGCACTTGGGAGGCAGAGGCAGGCGGATTTCTGAGTTCGAGGCCAGCCTGGTCTACAGAGTGAGTTCCAGGATAGCCAGGACTATACAGAGAAACTCTGTCTCGAAAAAAAAAAAAAAAAAAAAAAAAAAAAAAGAATGTCCCCCGCCAACTGTCCCCGGTGGTGCCAAACCATGCTTCCGTGATCTGCAGGTCAGACAATGGAGAGCCACAGATCTCATGCCTGGCCTCAGGTCTTCTGCGACAGGCCGCAGGTCCTGTAATCTGCCTGCCAACTCACTTCCCAGCCCACTGTCCAGTGTCTGGACCAAACTCCGGAGCGAGCCCTCCGCAGCTTCTGTCTCACTTGTCCTTCAAGTTCCCTCTTTGTCACAATCCCCTGTAAGCAGAGGTCCCGCACTCTAATAACCAACTAGATCTGCCATCCTCTCGGTTAGATAACATAATATATAGTAACCCGATAGAAGCATGACTCTTAATTTTTATTAGCCAATTAGATTTATGTATATTATAAACACAATTACAAGATACCAATACAGTAATTCCAGAGCAAATTAAAAGTGATAAAGCTGTATCCCAATATTTCTAACCTTATGAAAACACACAGAAAAAAATGTCAGAATCCATTCTGGTTCTCTGATCTGCCCCTCTCCTCTGAGACCTCTGTGTCTCCCCAACTCCTAGCTCCTCCTCCCCTTTCCTGTCCAATCACAGGCCTTCCACTGCTCTAATATGATTGCACATGGAAAATCTTGCAACATTTCTCCACTTCATATTCTCCTGCCGACGTCCCTGCAATTATTTGCTTTTACAGAAAAGGGTAGTGGAACGGCCTCCTGGAGATGGGCCTTTACTTTCCCTTTGTATGTAGGGATGCAGAGGGGTCTTCTAGACAGCACGGGGTGGGGGTGGGGGCATTCTATCCCTGTTCTCCTTTAGCAAGGCTTGTCCTTTTAGAATGCAGAGAACAGTTCCTGGATCCTTCCTGGATCTTGTCACCTGAAAGGACCTGGGCACTGGGACGTCCTTTCCTCGTGTGCCCTTGTGATATGATGCCTTTTTGGTCATGTCAGTGGCTTCTGGACTGATTTCTTTCTAACTGCAAATGGAAGCACAAGAACCAACCACAGCACCACTCAGTGATCATGAGCATCCTGGAGACACAGCTAAAGCTCTCTGAACATTACCTTGTCCATGAAATGGGTAAAAATGTACACGTAACAAGGACCACTGTGAAATGCAGAGCCTGTGGGATTGGCAGTAACACGCTATATATGAACTATATATGAACACGCTATTAAACTGAGAAATGATTTAACACAGTAATAGGGACTAATATACTGTCTAGGTCCAGCTACCCACATTTAACAAATAGTTCCCATATTTTCCTTAGTTTTTTTTTTTTTGCATTATTCCCATTTTCTCCCCTTCACCTTGATAGCTGTTTAGTAAATATCATTTTCTTGGCAGATGGACTAGGAACATTTTTCTATCTCTTTATCAAGTAATAGCATTTAGGAGGTCTGATCATGTTTGCATAACTATTAGCAGGATATCCCCATACTATTACATTGGCTTTGTTCATTTTGTATTTGTCAAAAGTATTAGATTAGATTACCATATGTAAATGTTTATTGTGCATACAAAAACGCCAGTTCCTGAACCCGGAGGCTTTGAAGACAAAGTGGTCAGAAGCATTCCATGACCAGCCCAGCAGCAAAATACATAAAAGAGGATGTATTCTGACCTATATTCCTCTTACAGATTGTACAGTAACATTCCTTGGGGCAAGTAGGACAAGGCACTATCATTGTAGCTGATTGGTTTAATTTCAGTCAGGAACCAATACTTAACTATTTGCCCCTTTGATTATGACTAGAGCTAAGCTGTTGGGGAAGTCGTGATGACTTCACTTCAGATTGTATGGTTATGGACAGCTAGCCTTGCACTATGGCTAAGTTGTGGTCTTCATGGTTATATTGAACATTTTCACCTAGTTTTTCCCTTCCATGCAGAGAAATCCAGTTTCACAATAAAAAAAAAAAAAAAACAACGTGGCATCAAAACGCCATTGTAGGGGCTGGAGGGATGGCTCAATGGTTAAGAGCACTGACTGCTCTTCCAGAGGTCCTGAGTTCAAATCCCAGCAACCACATGGTGGCTCACAACCACCTATAATGGGATGTGATGCCCTCTTCTGGGGTGTCTGAAGACAGCTACAGTGTACTCAGTGTACATAAAATAAATAAATATTTTGAAAAAAAAAAGAAACTCCATTGTATAACTACATTGCAACATATTTCCTATACCAATGGACAGTTGGATTATTTAATATTTCCACTGGAAAATAATGATGTGACAATGAAGCACTTTGCACAAATAAAAACTTTATACACAGATTCATTTTCTGAGATATACCTAGGATTGGCTCTACTAGGTCTTAGAGTTATGGGTATTTTCAACCTCACTGAATGTCTTATACCCATATCCTCTGAATTGAAACACTCCGTTCAAGAGGGAGGGGGAGGATTGTGCCTTAGGAAACTCCCCAAACCTTAGAGAACCTAAGAAGCTCAGAAGCTTGCAAGATTGCCAAGGTCTCTCCCTCTGCAGTCAGGGCTCATATAGCGACAAGCAATTTCCAGAGCAGAGCAGAGCAGTGATGGTGCGGGGTGCTCCAGAGATGCGGTCTTGTGCTTTGTCGTCACCTGTGTCAGGGTGGGCTTTGGGGACTGCAGCTGCCTTTGAGTCACCCACGCTCCTGTGACTAACCTCCCACCCATGCTCCTGTAGAAACACACATGGAGAGAAGTGTGTTTCTGCTCCATTACCAATGTCCTACCCAGAATGAATAGACATTAATTCATATCTTCCCAGGAAAAGTCAGCCACACACCAAATATTTTCAAAGTAGTCTTCAAAATGTTTCCACTAGCTTGTATCAAGACTAGCAGAAGTATGGGGACTTCTATTTCACTATACAATACTTGGCATTATCAAATATTTCAAAAAATAATATAGAGGACATACATAATATTAAAGATATAGTTCATGTGAGCTTTAATAAATTATAAACTCTTCCTCTCAAAGTCCTCATTCTGACATTTTCACTTCCCAAATTTATAGTTTTTCCATTTCTTTAAAGTCACATCTTTTGAGTATATATATATATATATATATATATATATATATACACACACACACACACACACACACACACACACACTCACACACTTAAGCACCATCTATTTACCTCCTATGATTTCATTCATTGATATCTGCCCTCTACCTCTATTTTCCTTCGCCAGCTATTCTCAGGCTTTGGCACTGTGAGTGTTACAAAAACTCACCTCCAGAGCTGGCAATGTGGTCTAGTTGGTAAAGGGCTTTTCTAACATGCACAAAGCCCTGGATTCAAGCCTCAGCACCACCTAAAGCTGGTGTGGCAGCACACACCTATGGTCCCACCTCGCCAGCAGAGGCAGGAGGATCAGGTGTCCAAGGTCCTGCTTGGTTTCTTAGGGATTTGGAGGTCTGACTAGGCTACATGAGATCCTGTCTATGAATGAATGAATGAATAAGTGAATGAATGAATCTGACCTCTAGAGGACTGCTATTAGGTGAAGGAGAGGGCCTTAGAGGTTACGTTCTCCCTTTCCCTGCCTCTGCAATGTAACTCCTGCTCCAGAGGGGCTGAAGGGATCCAGCTGAAGTTTGTCCCAACTTCCTTCTGCCTTCTCCTTTTCCTCTCCTTCGCTTTTGCCTGAAAACACTTCCTCAGCACACCCCATGCTTCAAGGGCCCAGGTGTAAGCATTGTTCTTACCCCATGAGAACAGTAGAGTGTGCCTCGTCTATGCAAATTTTAAAGAAAATAATTAGGTCTCGGCTAGGCCTACGTGCCCACGGTCCTGTGTTCAAACCCCACTGGCAAACAAACCCGTCTCGGATTTAGTATTGCCTACCCTATGGTGATAATTCCAAATGATGTCAGTGAAAAAAAATCACTCTTTAAGCAATAAAAGCTTCGATTATTCTAAGATGTAAAGCCTTAGACACAACAATTGTTGCAGTCACTGCTGCATTTTATTAATGCACACACAAGTATCAAATTAGCAGGATTTGTTTGGTTTTTCCTGAGAAGGGGCTCCCACTTGTCAGTCAGGCTGGCTGAAACTCAAGAATGTCACAAATAAAGTGTAGGTCCCTTCTGGCTCAGATTACCATGTGTTTGTTAGTTATCCTTTCATGATAAACATGGTGTTGTACATGGAGGTCAATTTTAAGAATTCCATTTTGGCGCTGGAGAGATGGCTCAGCGGTTAAGAGCACTGACTGCTCTTCCAGAGATCTTGGCTTTAATTCCCAGCAACCGCATGGTGGCTCACCACCATCTGTAATGGGCATCTGATGCCATCTTCTGGAGTGTCTGAAGACAGCAACAGTATATCCACTTACATATAATAAATAAATAAATCTTTTTTAAAAAGTATTCCATTTTGCTAGTCAAGCTTCAACGAGCCACTTCAACAGCATAGATCAGAGAGGTCTGAGTGCACTGTAGACATAGTTTGTGTTTCCAACTCCTACAGTTAATCCTAAGGTGCATTTGAAAAAGCTGTCAGATCACAATAACTATTAATAAAGTTCAGCAATATAAAATTTTCATTGTTTCTTTCCCAGCTATTACCAGGATTGCTAACAAAAATAATTCAAATAATTGTTCATATAGAGGAGAAGGTATAAAGAAATGATTCTCTCCTAGTTGCATAGGATAGTATATGCCTGCAATCCCAGCACTCATGAGGTAGAGGAAGGACGGTACTGAGTTCAAGGCCAACCTGGGCTACATAGAAAGACCCTGTCTGAGAAAAAAGTCTCACTTCTTCTTTCTTATCCATGGCTGTTATTTTGCCATTGTTTTTTTAAGGCTAAGAGGCACCTGTTTAACTACACAGCCTTTAAAATAAATGGCAGGAACACAGGCCTAATTAACATCAGGTTTTTCTGATGTAAGCCTTCATCATGTTTCCACTGTATGCATATGCAGAACCTTCCAGGTTTTCATAGAGCAACAGAATGCAGCTGTGTGCTACAGCAGACCCTTCAGACTCAAAGACACAAATGGGCTGAAAGTAAAACAATATAAATATGTACAAACTCTGAGCACTATTCAAAAGAGCTTCAGTGACTACAGCAACATCAAACAAAATAAATATGAGAAAATTTGCTACCAGTACTTGCTTAGTGGATAACAGCTGTTCAACCTCTGATAAGCAGGCTACAATCCATATAACCACAGAGCTTAGGTAGTAAGGGACTAGTCAGGAGGATTAGATCATCCTAGGAAGGGGAAATAGAATGGATAGTTCTGGGTGGATGGGGTGGAGCTGGAATGTGAGCATCAAACAGGAGGAGAATGGGAGGGAGAGAATATGGGAAGGAGCAGCTAAAAGGGCCATTTGAGGGGTCATATGGAAATCTAATACAGAAGATTCCGTGTGCGTGTGTGTGTGTGTGTGTGTGTGTGTGTGTGTATTCAAATGAGAGAAGAAAAGGGAGTTTATTTGGGTGGATAGGGAGGTGGGGAGGGTCTAGGAGAAGTTGGGGGAGGGGGACCCATAATCAGAGTATTATGTATTTAAAAATCTATTTTCAATTAAAAAATAAGTAAAAAGTATTTTATTTGGTTCATCAAGAAAAAATATAACTATTATAAACACTTATATTCCTGACAATTAATCCCCAAAATATATGAAACCAAAATTTTATAATTGAAAAGATACACAATTTAACAATAAGTTTGGAGATTCCCATACCACATTATTTTTATTGTGGATGTAACAACTAAATAGGAGCCTAATAAGAAAAGCTGAATAATACTATATTTCTATTATACATCTATAGACTATTTCTTACAACTCAAGCAGGATACCTATTTACATCAGTTGAACTTGGACTATTGACCAGGGTAGACTGAAATGTAAGGACAGTTTTCAAAATCAACAAACTTGAAAGCCTGAAAAAAACCATATAAAATGTCTTCAGTGATGAAAATGGAGTGATATTAGTAATTGCCGCATACAAACTGGGTAGCACAATACTATTTTCTATTTTATCTTACTATTACTGAGGGGACGAGGGCACTCACGTGCCAGCACATGTGTGCAGGTTAGAGGACAACCTTCAGGACATTAATAGCTGTCTAGCAGAAATGAAAATGATGAAATGCAAACACTATGAATAACTGTAATTCATGTACACTAAGTAATTTAGCTAAATTAGACAAATTTCCAAAATTACCTAACTACCAAAAAGATCTGAAAAATAAAAAGAAAATATGAATAAGCCACAAGTAAGGCAATTTTTAAAATTATTCAGAAATGTTCTACAAAGAAAATCCTGAGCCGGGCGTGGTGGCGCATGCCTGTAATCCCAGCACTTGGGAGGGAGAGGCAGGCAGATTTCTGAGTTTGAGGCCAACCTGGTCTACAGAGTGAGTTCCAGGACAGCCAGGACTACACAGAGAAACCCTGTCTCAAAAAACCAAAAAAAAAAAAAAAAAAAAAAAAAAAAAGGAAAAAAAAAAAGAGAAAATTCCAGGGCCAAAATGGTTTCTATAATGAATTCTATCAAATATTAGCACCAATCTTTAACAGGGGTTTCCAGGTAAATAAAAGAAGAAAGAATAAGGTGTTTATTATCCAGCTACAAATACCAGAAAATGACATCACAGGAAAAAAACATCCAACATCAATGTATCTTAAGAATACAGGCATAAAAATCTTCAATCAATACTAACATACTGGGCCAATAACATAAAAAGACTTATTAACCATGAGAGAGTGTACTATCCCAGGATGCAAGGTTGATTCGAAATACAAAAAAAAAAAAAAAAAAAAAAAGTCTTTAATGTAATATACCATGCTAGAACAGAAAACGCCTAATTGTCTCCGATTATAAAACCCCATTTATTACAGGTCCACCAAACTAAGAATAAAGGGAGCTTCTTCAATCTGTTAGAAGATTTCTATGAATTATCTGACAGAAAACTTTTTCCTAAGACAAAAGACAAAATATGTTTTCAACATTTCTATAGGAAAAAGAAGTGAAAGAAATCCAGATAAAAAAGAATGAGAATGCATAACTATTTGCAGATGATACTATATTGTGTGTAGAAAACATCAGGAGCAGAGTGTGGTGGTACATATCTGTAATCTCAGAATTCAGGGGATGAGGCAGGAGGATCACACATTTGAGGCCATCCTGGTCTACATATTAAGATCCTGTATTAGAAAAAACAAAAGACAGGAAAAGAAACTATGGTGAATCCACAAAGATCTCTGTGAGAAAAAACACACAAAAACAAGGTCAGTAAGGTTGCAATACTGAAAAACAAAATGCAAAATAAATTTTACTTTCATTAATTAGAAATGGACAGTTTCAGCTGGGCAGTGGTGGCCTTTAATCCCAGCACTTGGAAAGCAGAAGCAGGCAGATTACTGAGGAGTTTGAGGCCAGCCTGGTCTACAGAGTGAGTTCCAGGACAGCCAGGGCTACACAGAGAAAGAAACCCTGTCTCGGAAAAAAAAAAAAAAAAAAAAAAGGACAGTTTCAAAATTAAATAAAGAAAATATCACAGTTGAATTACTTTCAATCTTTAAGATTTAAGATTTAATTTTTAAACCAGGCATTGTATCATACACCTTTAGTTCAAGCAGCAGGAAAGCAGAGGTAGGCAGATCTCTGAGGGTTCTGGGGCCAGCGTGGTGTACACACCGAATTCCAGGATAGATACAGCTACACAGTGAGATGCTGTCTCAAAAAAATCTATATTTAAAACAAGGGCAATATTTATGTCTCAAACAAAGCAAAATATCATTCGAAGAAATTAGATGCTTAATACATTAAAAAAAAAAAGTCCTAGGCACCTAGGTTCTCAGACTGAATCTTAGGATGGCAATATTCCACATTGATTTACAGATTAACATTATCCTCATTAAAATTGCAGGTAATGTTTTTGCAGAAGTTAACAAACTGATTCTAAAATTCATATGAAAATGAAAGAGCCTCAGAACAGACCAAACAGCCTTAGAAATTGAACTTTCGAATTTTGACATTCTCTGTAATGTCAGGTCCCTGAGGGCAGAGCTCAGCGGTAGAGACTGTGTGTATCTTGAATGAGCCCTGGGTTCATTCAACACCAAAAGACTAATATAGGCTTAGAAGAAGGAGCTCCCCAAAGAGCAATGGAATAGAGTCAAGGTGCCAGGAATGCAGTCTTCCATTTAAGGTCAGTTGATTTTACACAACTGTGACTGTGTGGTTAAACAAGGGAAAGAATGATTTTGGCCACAAATGTTCTGGCACAAAGGGATGCCCACATGCACCAGAATTAAGATAGACAATCACCTCACATATACACAAGAATTTAATGCAAAGTAGTCCAAAGATGTCCAAGTCAAACATATAAAACTCTGAGAAGAATACATAGGTAAAATTTTACTTTCTTTCATTCAGGCACTGGCTTCTAATACATGATATCAAAGCACAAGCAACTGCATAAAAATAATGAATTGGGCTTTGCTAAAACTAAAAATGAGTACATCAAAGAATGCTACCAATACAATGACATGGCAGCTTACAGAATGGCAGAAAATATTTACCTTATATCTCCGATAAGGACCCTGTACACAGAATGTTTAAAGAAATTTAACAACAAAAGAAAAAAATTAACCTAGTATGAAAATGGGCAAAAGATTTAAATGGGCATTTCTCCAAAGAAGGCATCTGAATAAATAGCCAATAAACATAGAAAGATGTCCAAGATTAGAAGTTCTTAGGGAGGTATAAATCAGAGCAGAGAACACGCCACATCTATGAGAGTGGTGGGGATGAAAAGATGGTCAATGAGGAAAGGTGGCAAAGGTGTGGGAAAAAAATAGAATCCTTATCTGGTGGCAAAGTAGAATGGCCACCATATCCAGGTTAAAGAAATTAGTTCCTTGTACCACACTATGCATAAAAACCAACTTGAAACTGAGTAAAGACTTGAACACAAGACCTGAAACGATAAAACCACTAGAGGAAAATATGGGCTTGTTTTGTGATTAGACTTTTCCTGGGAATACTCAACACATACTCACCCCAGATAAGGAGCCCAGGCCTGACCAAAGTATGGAGACCACAAAAGTCCAGCTTGGTAAACCAACAAGTTTTATTGTAGTTACAGGAATGTGGGTGAGAGGTCACTTACAGGACCAAAATGACTCAAAGACAGCTGCATCACCACAGTATGGATGACTACTCGCCAAGGCTGGAACCCCTCCGGCATGCCGCACGGCTTGCAGGCAGCTCCACACGGTGGAGAGTGTCTTCTCAGGTGGAGCAGCTGCTCTAACCCTCTTCCACGCAGTTCAGCCTGCTTGGGTTGCTTTGCTACTCTGACTCTTCTTTACAGCTTGGTTTGTCTGAGACTGGCTGTGAGATGTCTTCATTGTTTACTCTTGGGAGGGAGAATCCTAGCGAATCTGCTCAGTTTCACTGACTTCCTGAAGTTGTTTGAGTTGTTTAGGTTCTGTTTTAAGGAGCTTCCTTCCGGATAAAGCATATCAATCATGGAGGAACCTTCTACTTGAAACAGGAGGAGAGCTCTATGAAGTTGGTCTAGACACTGATATTTTTATATTATCCCTAAAGCACAGGCAACAGAAGCAAACATAAATGACATCAAATAAAAACTTCTTCAGAGCAAAGGAAACAAACAATGGAGTGAAGAGACAACCTATAGATTGGGAGAATTTATTCACAAACCATTCATCTAATAAGGGGTTAACATCAAAAATACACAGCAACATTATCTACCACAGAGATTCAAAGTGAAATGACAATGATATATCTCACTTTTGCTAGAATGGTCATCCTCTAAATAACTAAGAGTTAAGTTAGAGCCCAATGTGAGGCCCAGCACACACTTGGAAGGTTTTGACACGAGCATTGTGAGTTCAAGATCAGCTTATGTTACAGGGTGAGACCCTGTGTAAAAACACACACCCACAAATGCTGATGAGATGTGGAGAACATTGAACTCTGGCACATGTGTGTGTGAGAGAGACAGAGAGGCAGGCAGGGAGAAAGGGGTTGTATGCTGGCACATGGGCTGTGGTGTGGAGTCAGTTCTCTCTGTCTTTATGTGTGTTCCAAGGATATTGAACAGAAGTTGTCAGGTTTGTATGCCAAGCACCTTTACCCCCAAAAGCACCTTATTAGCCCCATATGCTTTTGATGTGACTGTACTATAGAACTAACTGCCTTAATAAAACCAGCATGGAAGTATTCACAAAATTAAAAGGAGAACTAACCATACAACCCAGCGACTTCACTATTGGGTATTATGTTCAAAGAGTACATAAAATAAAATGCCTATACCAAATAGAGAGCTGGATTCTATGTTCATTGAAGTTTATTCTCAATCAAAATATAGAATCGACTTGTTTATCTATCAACAGGTCAATTTAAAATAGGACATTCTTTCTTTTTTATATTTTATCATTCTTTTTTACTTATGTATGTGTGGCTATTTTGCTTTTGTGCATGTCTGTGCACCACTTGCATTTCTGATGCCCAAAGAGGCACTGGATACCCTGGAACTGGAGTTGTATATGGTTGTGTACCACCAAGAGGGCCCACTTATGGACAATTAGTTCTTAAAAGCTGAACCATTTCTCCAGACACTAATGTGATATTTGACAAGAGGGCTGTAATGTAGAGTCTCATTTTTTTTTTCTTTTCTGTTACCAATTAGTGATGCACAATGCTTGGATCTGCCAATTTGTTGGAGTTTCCATTTGAAACAGCTATACTTTAGTAATAAACACTACTTTTAATTTTTTAGCTATAATACAAAGAAATGTTCCTACATTTATTATTTGCACACCCTTTCCATATTAGTTAGGTAAAGAATGACAACACCCTTTTAGTTTTTAGAATAAGTTAGATTCACCTACCAATCTATGATCTAGCCTAGCTAGTAGTTCTCTCTCTCTCTCTCTCTCTCTCTCTCTCTCTCTCTCTCTCTGTTCCTTTCTCCATCCATCCTTTTCTTTTGTCCTTGATTTCAATATTTCCTTTGAATGTGATTCACAAACCATCAGCTTCAATACAATACAATTCAATACAATACAATACAATACAATACAATACAATACAATACAATACAATACAGAGGAAAGAAACTTCTGGTTTTTTTCATCCAGGAAGAATCCAGATTTCCGTGAGTCACTGTCATCAACCTCTGTCTCCCGTTGTTTATTGCCAAGCAACACAGTAAAATCCGTTTCTCTTTCATCTCGAAGTGATATGTATACCATGGGCACACATAAAGTGAAATACAGGCATTAAATCATGCCTAAAGGCCAACTAGAAGAGATGAAAGATACTGAATTCCAGACAATACCCTTTGAACTTAAGGGGTATTGTCTCCATTATTATTCATATTACTCCTATGAAATCACTCACAGAGACTGTAGCAGCACACACAGGGCCTGGTCAGGCCTAAGCCAGGTGAAGCCCCAACAGTGAGAGAGGAAGAGGACACAAGCGCCCCCCCCCATCACTAACTCCAATTAATAACCAGCAGCAAAGGAAAAATTAGTTTTCTCCAACAGATTCTCCTAGTTATACTAACCACATTCAGGGCAGACCTCATCCTCTACAGTAGCTGAAGTCAGTGGGCTATTTGGAACTTGTTTGGTTGGTTGTTTCATTGTGCTTTGTTTGGGCTCCTTTTTTTTTTTTTCTAAACTATATAGATCTCTTGCTTATATATTATGTTTTTCATTTTTTTCAGTGGGTTTTCTTTGTATGCAAATATGTGTGTCTTGGTTTCTATATGGGTTTGCTTTTTTTATTTTTCCATTGGTTCTTTTTCTCTGTTTGTTTTGTTCTGATCTGGTTTGTTTTTATTTTATCTTATTAATATATTTGATTTTTTTGTAGTTTAATGGGAGGGAGAAAGGAAATGTGTAGATCTAGTTGAGTGGGGAAGTAGGGAATATCAGGGAGGAGTTGGGGAGGGGAAACTAAAATCAGAATATTCTGTGTGAAAAAAATTTTTTTGATTGTTTGACAGGATTTCCCTGTGTAGTTGTATCTTTCCTGGAACTCACTCTGTAGACCAAGCTGGCCTTAAACTCATAGAGATCCACCTGTCTCTGCCTCCTGAGTGCTGGGATTAAAGGTGTGCACCACCACTTCCCAGCTGAAAAAAATCTACTTTCAATAAAAAAATAAATAAAATCTTAAGAAGCAAATGCCCTAGAGTCTTTCCCCCAGCCAGCTCTTGTGATGGCATTTTCTCAGTTTGAGGCTCCCTTCTTTCAGATGATTTTTTTTCTTGTGTCAAGTTGACATAAATTGAGCCAGGACAGAAGGTATGAGAGTTTCAATGTGTTATCCGGCTCAAACTCCCCTTGGAATGAGGTGGAATCTAGAAAAGAAATAGAGGCCACTTAGGTTCTCTTAGTCCCCCACCTTCAGGCACTTGCTAGGATCTGACCAGGATTACAGTCATTCCCTTGGAGAGAGGTGATGCTGGTCTATGCTGGGAGACAGCTGTGAAGATGGTGAGACCATGCTCACTCACATATGGTCAGCATCTGAGGCAGAGTTGATAGGCATTGCTTATGGATTGCTCGTGGAGTCTGAGGAAAAAGAATTCAATGGTGCCTTTGAAATCGTCTTCTGTTTTGTTAAAAGTCCCAAGAACCAGGCTCCTGTGGATGGCCCCACATGCAGAAATTGAAGCACAAATTGAAGCCGCGGGTTAGATTCCCAGCACTACATAAGATGACTGCCACGACAATCCAAAAACAGGCAGAGCGTTTTAAAAAATGTATTTATTTTCACACGTGTGGATGTCTTGCCTATTATGTGTACCACCTACATGTAGTTCCTGTGAAGGCCAGAAGAGGGCATCCAGGTCCTCTGGGACTGGAGTTATAGGTGTGAGTTTTCATGTGGGTGCTGGGATTCAAATCTCTGTCCTCTGGCTGCAGTAGTTAATTTTTTTTTCAAGTCCCCAAGCAGATCCATCTCTTGGAGCCATCAAGCAGAGTGTTGTGATTAAAGCAGGATTCCTAAATTCTCAAGAGTCAAGGGGCATGCTCTAGATAGCTACTGGACCAACTAAGGCCAGAGATAACCAGATGGCAAAAGGCAAACGTAGGAACATTACTAACAAAAATCAAGGCAATGTGGCAGCATCTGAACCCAGTTCATGGGCAGCAGTAAGTCCTGGATACCCCAACACACCAGAAAAAGAAGATTTGGATCTAAAATCACTGGTCAGGATGCCATTATTAAAGTCTTTAAAAGAACATGTAGTTAGGGGGTAGGGAATTGGAGGCAGATCTAGGTGGAGTTAAGATGAGCTGGGGCAAATAGGATCAGAATACCTTGCGTGAAATGAATTAATATTAAAAACAAAAACAAGTTAGATGAGTCAGGGCTTCGGTAGCAATGGCATCTGTTTTCCAGCCCGAGCGGAGCCAGCCCCTCCCCTCCAACCGTAGCAGGTGGACAGCTCACACTCCATGGTGATGAAAATGCTGAAGCAATGCGCCAGGACTCAGTGCAGTGTGCTCCTCAGGCTTTGGGAAAATCTAATAAAGGAAGGGGCTGTGGTCCCTTTGACAGCCTCACCTGGCTCTGCATCCTGAGATGAAACTTCAGTAATTGCACGACACATATAACCAAAGCATTTTGTCTTCCTCTACCTGGACACATGGCCATTCTTCTGCTCAAGGGCAGTTAAAATCACGGAAGTGTGCCAAACACCTCCGGATCCATCCAGAAACAGGAGCTGCGGCCTAACATCCAAATAGCAGACTGACACCTTCAGCCTGGCTAAGTGAGCCTCTTGCTTCCAATCTTGATTGTGTTCTGTACAGGGTGGCCTCTGTACTAGTTTGTGATTACAAAGGAATTAATAAGCACGGCTATTAATAAGCACATTTGTATTTATTTATTTATTTATTTATTTATTTATTTATTTATTCCATACCTCTGTGTCCCCATTTCCCCCTTGGTGCATTCCTTTAGAAAATCTGATCTGTGGGTGTTATAAGAAAAGAGTGAATGAGTAATAGTTGAGAAGATAAAGAGCTCTTGGTGGTTGACCTGTGGTATGGAGAAGCACAGAGGTATCATCAATCAGACAGGAAAACTGTTATGGTTGCACCACAATGGAAGAGTTTGTTTAGAGGAATGAAGTCTTCCACTTGGCAGTAGGATATGGAGTCCAGTGCACAGTGGGAGATGGAGCCATGCCAAGGACAGCGCGGGCTTGTCCTTTGTATTAGCAAAGGCAGGGAAGATGAGGAGAGCTGCTGGTACAGTCACGGGTTTGATGGTGGAGAGACAGGCTAGTTCTCTTTCAGACTGTTGCTTTTTGAACACTAAGTAGTGAAGTCATTTCTAAATGCAAAGGAGAGACAGGTAGATAAGGAGACATTTAGAGCCAAGAAAAGGTAATGGCCCATAAACTTATAAAAAGGTTGGCCTTCCCGTGGTACCTCGGAGAATCAAGAATATATGGCGTGATATGCAGTAATCAGCTCTGATCATTGTATAAAGTGGCTCTGAGTGCTCCCCTTATGCCTCAAGGATACTGGTCAGTCGTGTCTGAAGCTCTTCACTACTTGTTCTGTCCCCTTTTAAGCCTTCTCCACGGTCACTAGTTCACTGTCGTCAGGCCTTCATTCAAATGCCTGCTTCTCAGCTCTGCTGGCACACATCTGTCATCTTAGCACTCGGGCCACTAGGGCAGATGGATCAGGAGCTGGAGGACAGCCTGGGATATTTGCAAGATCCTTTTCAAACAAACGGACTAAGAAAACAATTTCACAGAAGCCTTCCCTTATCACTCTAGCTAAAACAGAAACTACTCTTTTTCTCACCATCTCCTTACTCAAAAAACAGCTTTGTTGAAGTACAATTGACATGCAAAAGCCAAATATATTCAGCATATACAATTTGAGAAGTTTGCACACACTCAGGGCATCATCAGCACAATCAAGGTATCAATGTATCAAATAGCTCCCTTAGTTTCCTTTTGTCCTTTTGTTGCATGCGTGCACACGAGTGTGTGTGTGTGTGTGTGTGTGTGTGTGTGTGTGCAGGAACATGTATATCTGAGTGATAAGAACACTTGACATGACATTTATCCTTTCTCTTTTCAAAAATATATTTTTATTTTATATGTATGAGTGTTGGCCTGCCTGGATGCATGTGCATGCTTGATTGGGGAGTCCAGTTGAGTGTCAGATTGCATGGAACTGGAGTTGCAGATGGTTGTGAGCCTCCATGCAGGTGCTGGGAACTGAACCCACATCCTCTGGAAGACCACATCCTCTGTGCCAACTCTCCAGCCCCCATTTATAACATTTTTAATTGCAGAACATCACTCTTCTAGCACACTTGAAACTGTCCTGATGGCTATTCTTGGTTATCAACTTGACTATACCTGGAATGAACTACAATCCAGAAATGAAGGGCACACCTGATGTGCAACTTGAGTCAGGAAGACAACATGACTTTTGATCCAGACCTTGAGGCCAGAAGACACTGGCTTTTGGTGCGGATCTTGAGGTGGGATGGTACAAGCTTTTGATCTGACACCCCTTTAATCTAGATCTCGAGGCATAGTGGCCATGGTTGTAAAGATCTGTAATAAAAAGGGATATTAGCCTAGAAGCTTGGAACAACAAAGACATAAATCACATATCAAGTGATGTCTCACAAGAAGAAAGGAGTGGACACTGGTGCTAGAATGGACCAAAACATCATTGTGGGGGAGTACAAGAACAGTGAGGTGGGAGGGGGTGGATGAGGGAACAGGGGGAGGGAAAAGGGCATATGGGACCTTTGGGGGTAGGGAACCAGAAAAAGGGAAATGAATTGTAAATATAGAATATATCCAATAAATTTTTTAAAAAAAAGGAATTAAAGCAAAGCTTGAATCTAAACATGGTCGTACTTGCCTTTAATCCCAGCACTTAGGAGACAGAGGAATGCAGATCTCTGAATTCTAGGTCAGTCTACATAGCAAGTTCCAGGACAGCCAAGCTTAGGCAATGAAGGAAATGAATGAAAACAGAAAGCTGATGAAGTTGTAATTGAACAAGGGAACCATACTCCAGCCCCAGCAAGCAGCAGAACTTGGCAGCTTCAGATACATCACCCTGGCTTTAGAGTCAAGAATAGGAGAAGGGCTTATGAATTCTCCTTCCTGTGTGGCAAGGGTGTTCCTATATGGAGGCCCAGAGAGGCCATTGCATGAAGCTGTGAAGGTGAAACCTGGGTTGCTTCGGAGACCCAAGAGGTTAGAGATGCCAGAGCCCTGGGATATCTGCTGAGGAGAGCTGCTAACAGTAAATGGAAACAGCCCACTGGGGAGAACTGTCGCAATCCACAAATCTGAAGAGAAGTAGAGATCTGAAGAGCATGTTGACATCAGGCATGGAGAGTTTGGAGTTTTCCCAGCAGGTTTTTGGTCTTGCTTTGGTCCAGTACTTCTTCACTATGCTCCCATTTGGAACAGTAAAGTATATCCTGTGCCATTATGAGCTCAAAGGATGTGATCTGTGTTTTGATTTCGATTGTATAGTGGGTTATAGTTAAGAGACTGCATGAATCTCAGAAGAGACTTTGAACTTTTTAAACATTGGTGAGACTGTGATATATTACAAGAACTTTTGAAGTTGAACTAAATGCATTTTGGGTTATGTTATGGCTACAAGCTTATGAGGGCCAGGGACTAAAAGGTGGTGGTTTGAATAGGTATGACCTCCTCCATAGACTCAAGTGTGCCCTACTAGGAGGTATGGCCTTGTTGTAGGATATATGTCACTTTGAGGTTTACTACACATAGTGTGGCACATGGTTTCTTATTGTATACCTTTAGATCATGTAGAAGTCTTGGCTCCTCTAGCACCAAGTCTGTGTACATGCTGCCATGCTTTCTACCATGATGATAATGGACAAAGCCTCCGAAACTGTAAGGCAGCCCCAATTTGCCTTTATAAGAGTTGAGTTGCCCTGGTCATGCTGTATCTTCACATCAATGGAAACCCTAACTAAGATAATTCTATAACTATTGAGAAACAACTCTACAGTTCCCTATTCTCTGTCCTATTTCTTGCTAAGGTGACTTTGGCATCTCATTATAGATGACTCATGTACGTGTAATTGTGCTGTATTGTCTAATCTATCTGTAACCTGCTTATTTCACTTAGAATAATTCTGCCACTTGTGACCACCTGGACATATCATCTACATGATCTCAAGTCTGTGTGCCTGTCAGGAGCTAAAAGGACCCTTATATCCTCCCTAGCCACCATGAAGGTATTGAGAGGTTCTTATTCTGAAGATGTGGAATACTGCCAGGGACAGGTTGACTAGTGTGCATCAAGGTTGCTTTCTAGAAAATAAGGTAGACCATGGGCAGAAAGGCAGCCTGATGAGCTTCCATATCAGGTTCTCACATGGATAGCAATCCTTCTGATGCCCTGTCTCAGGGAGCAGCATTTATTAGTAAAGAGTATCAGCCTGGAGGTCACATAGCTGAAGCACCGAGTGGAGCAGGCAAACAGCAGAGATGGCATCTGTTGTTGCTGATGGGTAGTGGCTCTAGGTAGAAGGGTAGAAGATATCAAACTTGTTTATCAGGGAGGAAAAAGACAGAAGTCAATGTCAGGCCATGACTCCTGAACTTCAGGGGCGTCTTCTACAGTCTCAAAAATAATATATAGTGTTAGATATCTCATGCCTAGCTGAAGTGGGATCAAAGAAAAGAAAGAGAATAGAAGAGAAGAGAAGAGGAGAGGAGAGGAGAGGAGAGGAGAGGAGAGGAGAGGAGAGGAGAGGAGAGGAGAGGAGAGGAGAGGAGGGAAGGGAAGGGAAGGGAAGGGAAGGGAAGGGAAGGGAAGAGAAGAGAAGAGAAGAGAAGAGAAGAGAAGAGAAGAGAAGAGAAGAGAAGAGAAGAGAAGAGAAGAGAAGAGAAGAGAAGAGAAGGCCAACCTGCCTAAAGGTCCTATGCGGACCTTATCCAGTGGTACGTGCCATATAAGCAAATCTTATACTAACTACTTCATCCTCTCTAAGAACCTTGAGACCTGGTGTCCGTAGAGCCTTTCAACTAAGTGACAAAGAGTACTTCATCCAGAACTATTTAGGCACAGCCACAGAAGCACCAGGACTCTTGGAAGAAGAAGGGATCTGCCAGCAGAGATGCAGCAGGGTAGTGGAAGCTCCCTTTGACCCCCACTTCAGCCATATTCAGTATGTATTCCTGGATAACAGGCAAATGACCCCTGAGTCAAAATATATTTACAAACCATTTTATGGGGCAAAAAAAAAAAAAATCAGGAGCAGCTTATCTGGGAAGTTATGACTCACGCTACTTGCATGCTGGAGTGAGGATTTTGGCAAGAGCTATAGGCACTTAAAGGCTTGAGTGGGACTAAAGGACCTGCTTTCATGATGGCCCAGCCATATGGCTGTTGCCAGGAAACCTCGACCCTTCACAATGTGGACATCCACAAGTTACTCAAATGTCATTGTGGCATAGTAAAAGTCTTATCCCAAGGTGTGATGGCAAGCGATTTGGAAGGTAGTGGTAGAAACATCAAGAATTCTAAGGCAGCCTGGGTTCCAGAATAAAACCCTGTCTCAAACAAACCACTGCGACCATGGCCAACAACAGCAACGACGACGACGACGATTACAACAACAACAATAACAATAACACAACAACAAAACTTATTCCAGGGTGAAACATCTAATGCAGAGTACTGAGCAGCCTGCATGGCAATTTTTATGACCTATTCTCTGAAATCACAGTTAAACAGGTCACTCAGTCTGTCTTTAGCAGATACATCAGAAGCAAGATGTTCCAAATGCTCACTCCCAAGTGGGGAGAAATCTGTGTCTGTCTTATGAAGGAAGAAATAGGAAGGAAGGCGTGGAGATTTTTATACACTACTGCTGTCTTCCAATCACTGCAGCAGCTCAAAGCTCAGATTTCCATCATCTCCAGCAAGGCTCTCCTCCTTAAGTAAATTCTAAGTAGAAATCTCAACCTGATGACCTATGAGCAAATGACTGGCCCCAAGCCAGAGGATGACTTCATTGGCTATTATTGAACAAAAAGGGGATTGAGAGTTGGGCACAGAGGAACACACCTGTAATCCCAGCATCAGGGAGGATGGCCTTGAGTTAAAGGTCAGCCAGAACTATGTGGTGAGATCTTGCCTTAGAAAAAGGACTGGGGATGTAGTTCAGTTGCCTAAAATGTACAAGACCCTGGACTTCACCTCCTCCATCCCCAAATGGTGGGGTCAGGCACAAAAAACAGGAAGGAAGGAAGGAAGGAAGGAAGGAAGGAAGGGAGGGAGGGAGGGAGGGAGGGAGGGAGGGAGGGAGGGAGGGAGGCAGGGAGGGAGGGAGGCAGGGAGGGAGGGAGGAAGGACCATTGTGCAACTGAAAAGAAGAGTTATTGTTGCTCTTGTGGAAGACCTGACTTCAGTGCCTACCACCCACATCAGATGGCTCAGAATGGCCCATGAGTCCAGGTGTGGAGGATCTGATGTCTTCTTCTGGCTTCTGTGGACACCCAGACATATGGGTCATGCATAGTCACACATGAATAAAACAAAGTATTTTTTAAAAAGGAGCCACTGTGGCAGAAACTCTGAACAGTCCATGGGGAAACATGGAAAGGTCCTGGATCGGGTTGTACTTCGCCTCCTGCCTGGAAATAATTAGCCATGGCGCCTGATTCTGGCCCCTGGACTCCTGAGTACAACCTCTGCCTCATCTTTCCTTTCCAAGCAAAAGAGCATCAGTGTTTGCAACAGCATGCGATCATTTCAGCTTCAGTCTCACCAGTTTGAGCAGCCTGAGGTCTCTTCTTGTTTTATATAGTCTCTATCCATTTTAGTCGGTACTGGGACAGTTTTCTAAGTATAGTTGTCTTTAAAACTCCGTGAATCACATTAAGGTCTATTCCATTACACTAAAGCTTCACTGAAAAAAAAAATCTCTGAGCTAAGTCCTTCCTCACCTGAGGCTTTGGCAGATCCCACTGAGGAATAATGCCTTTAAGCTTCTCAAGTATCCAACTGACTTGAGTCTTAGAGCCACAACCTTGGATCCTCTTGTGGTTTTAGTGGTAAAGATTTTACAGTCAGACCTTTGGCTTTAGTTTTAGACCACGCCTTCCGGAGAGTGCCCTGGATTTGAGGTTTGTTTCAAAGCCGTTTCTTATTTTAGCACTGTTCACCTCATGGAGGATCTAGGAATGAATCTTCAGAGCCAGTGTGTCCAGACTCCCATCTTAACGCCCCTCCACTCATGCTCTCTCCGCCCTTGCACAGTTTGCAGTCTGCAGTTGGCAGGATGTTTCTCTGGCTGGACCATCCATCTCATCAGACACATTTCTTACTTCCCAAAAAATTTCAGCTAACGATATTAAACTTCCCGTCACTAAGTAGCACAACATTCGTTCGTTCATTTTTCAATAACATATTTTCACTTATATTCGTACCCTTATTGGCAGTCTCCTCAAAGCTCATAGTGCTACTAAATTATGCTCAAGAAAACGTAACCATTCATTATCCCAGCTTCTGCCAACTGCCTAATTCTTAGATTATTCTCGAATTTTTAGATGTTTATTATTATAGCATCCCACTTCCAGGAAGTTCTGTATTACTGCTACTGTGTAAGATGTAAGAGATGACTCCAAAATTCAAACACAACAGAGTTGTCTTGTATTTTTTAAAGATTTATTTATTGTACATCTATGAGTGTTTTGCCTGCATATGTGTGCACCCCGGGTGTGCCTGGTACCCACAGAGGTCCCACGAGAGCATCAGATTCCCTGGAAGCAGAGCTATGGATGGTTGTGAGCTGCCAGGTAGGCACTGGGAATTGAACCTAGATCCTCGGCAAGAACAGAAAATGCTCTTAACCATAGAGCTTGTATGAACCATTCAATGCTTGTATTTTTTTTCACAGTACTGTAAATTTAATCGAGGGCCTGGCTGGACCTTATCCAGTGGTACATGCTATATAAGCACTGTACCACCGAGCTACACCCTCACTGTGGATTGTAAATGTTTGTTATCTGCCCGTTTCTGCCAGTTAAGGATTTAGGAGTGGTTCAGCTGGGAATTTTGCCTAAGGGTCTGTCACATGGCTGCAGTTGAGAGAACCAACTCATTGGTCATCTCAGGCTTGAATGGCGATGGGTGATCTGCTTCCAAAAGGACTCCTTTCCATACTGTTGACAGAAGACTCACGTCCTCACCACAGAACCCTGCCCTCAGGCTGGTGTCCTGTGTTATGGTAGTGTCCCCATAACATGGCAAGTGATGACTTCCTTGTAGAAAAGAAAGTTCAAAACAAGAAAGCCTGCTTACAAGAACCTAACCTTCCAAACTGCATACTGTCGCATCAGTTTTATATGCTTATTAGGAGAAAGTCTGAGAGAAAATGGAATTTAGATTCTACCTTTTAGGAAGGAGGAGCATCAGACAAAACTTGCAGCAGAGGGGCATTTATTTATTTATTTTGATAGACAGCTCACTGGGTACCCACTGACTCACAATCCTCCTGCTTCTCTATCTCTTCAGTGCTGGAACTGAGGATGTGTGCCAATGCCCTGCTGTTCTTAAATTACCATAGTCTCCAAGAGAAGGTCTACAGCATTCTGTAAATAGGGAAAAAAAGTAAGACTCGGGGAAACTGTTTTCATTGAGATGCTACAATAATTTTCATGACTCAGTAAAGCCAGGTATGGTGTGGTTCATGCCTGTGACTTCAGGGTTCGGGTGCCATAGGCAGGAGCGCAGGCCAACCTATACCACAGAGCAAGACCCTATCTCAAAGCAACAACAGAAGAAAATAAACAACAAAACCCAAACCACAAACAAAGTCAGTAGAGCTTTCAACTCGGGTAGGACTGAAGGTTACCAGAGCAGATAGGAAAAGTCAGACGATGCTATGTCCTTAAAGAGTAATTCTCTGCAACAGTCCTTGTTCTCCCCCCCCCAAGAATATAGCTTGTTTATTCCAAGTGCCAATTTCGCCAGATGTGGATCTCTACACCAAGTATTTTACATCCATCAGCCAAGTTAAGACTCATGAAACTGCAGTAAAGGTTTGTATCTTTTAAAATTACTTTTATTTTTTTACCGTCCGGTTGTTACCTTCTTTCTGGTCTGCCATCCCACAATTTCTCATCCCATACCTCCTCCCCTATCTCCACAAAGATGTCTCCATCCCACTCCCCCTCACCAGGCCTCCCCACTCCCTGGGGCCATCCACAAGTCTCTCGAGGGTTAGGTGCATCTTCTCTCATTTAGACCGACCAGGCAGGCCTCTGCTGTACATGTGGGGGGAGGGGGCAGGGGGCAGGGGGCAGGGGGCCGGGGGCAGGGCTGACCAGCTACTGTATGCTGCCTGGTTGGTGGCTCAGTGTCTGAGAGATCTCAGGGGTCCAGGCTAGTTGAGACTGCTGGTCTTCCTATGGGGTTGTCCTCCTTCTCAGCTTCTTCCAGCTTTTCCTTAATTCAACCACAGGGGTCACCAGCTTCTGTCCATTGGTTGGGTGTAAGTATCTGTTTCTGCTTCTGTCTCAGCTGCTTGTTGGGCCTCCTGGAGGGCAGCCATGCTAGGCTCCTGTCTGCAAGAACACCATAGCATCAGTAATAGTGTCAGGCCTTACAGCCTCCCTCCCCTTGAGCTGCATCCTAACTTGGGCCTGTCACTGGACCTCCTTTCCCTCAGTCTCGGCTCCATTTTTGTCCCTGCAGTTCTTTCAGACAGAAACAATTCTGGGTTAGAGTCATGACTGTGGGCTAGCAACCCCATTCCTCACTTGATGCCCTGTCTTTCTGCTGGAGGAGGGTTCTACAAGTTTCCTCTCCCCACTGTAGGGCATTTCATCTAAGGTCCCTCCCTTTGAGTCCTGAGCATCTCTCACCTCCCAGGTCTCTGGGAGGGTCCCCCCTTCTACCTCCCAAGGTTGCCCATTTCCATTCTTTCTACTGGCCCTCAGGGCTTCTTTCCTGTTCCCATGTTTCCTGATCATGTTCTCCTTTTCCCCTTCCCCTTCCCTCTCCCATTCAGGTCCTTCCCTCTCTCTCCCACTCCTGTGATTGTTTTCTTCTTCCTCCCAAGTGGAATTGAAGCATCCTCACTTGGGCCCTTCTGCTTCTTTTTCTTTAAAAAATGATTTATTTATTATATGTAAGCACACTGCAGCTGTCTTCAGACACTCCAGAAGAGGGTGTCAGATCTTGTTACAGATGGTTGTGAGCCACCATGTGGTTGCTGGGATTTGAACTCAGTATCTTCGGAAGAGCACTCAGTGCTGTTAACCACTGAGCCATCTCTCCAGCCTGGGCCCTTCTGCTTCTTAATCTTCTTTAGTTCTGTGGTTTGTATCCTATGTTTTCTGTACAGTTTTTTGTTTTTTGTTTGTTTTGTTTTGTTTTGGCTAATATCCATTTATTAGTGAGTACATGCCACACATGTCCTTTTGGGTCTGAGTTACCTCACTCAGGAAGATATTTTGTAGTTCCATTCATTTACCTGCAAAACTCAGAATGTCCTCATTCTTAATAGCTGAGTAGTATTCCATTGTGTAGATGCACCACATTTTCTATATCCGTTCCTCTGTTGAAGGACATCTGGGTTGTTCCCAGCTCCTGGCTATCACAGATAAAGCTGAACATGCGCCCCTGTGGTATGGTGGGGCATCTTTTGGGTATATGCCCAAGAGTGGTATAGCTGGGTCTTCAAGTAGATCTATTTCCAATTTCCAGAGTGGTTGTGCCAGTTTGCAATTGCTTTCATATGTACGAAATATATGGCTCAAAAGAATTATGGCGATCCAAATGAAAATAGCCCCCATAAATTCACAGGGACTGGCATTATTGGACATGTGGCCTTGGAGGAAGTGTGTCACTGTGGGATGGGCTTTGCTACCTGTGGATCTGGATGTAGAACTTTCAGCTATCTGTACACACACACACACACACACAAACACACATTTTTACCCCTCCAAGTTCTCCGATTATTCCCCCCTACTCTTCCCTCCCAATTTAGATTTATTTTTACATTTATTTGTTGGTGTGTACAGGTATGCGTGTGAGATGCATGTGTCATGTCCTGCATGTGGAGGTCAGATGATAACTTGTAGGACTCAGTTGTCTCCCTCTCTCATGTAGGGCCCAGGGATCAAATTCAGGTCTTTTAGGCTTTGACATCAGACACCTTTACCCACTGAACATCTCAGCAGCCAACCCCTTATAAAAACACATTTTACAGACACGGGAGCACAGAGAGGTGATGTGTCTTGCTCAAAATGGTCCTGTGTGATTCTGAAACCTGGGGCCACACCAGTGAGCTTTCACAAGTGCAAAAAGGACCTGGGATTAATTGAGCATTGGCAGGTGTTAACCTCACTTGGCCAGGGCTGCACCTCTGTGCACCTGGAGGGATACACTGAGCGTCTTCACAGGAGTTCAGTTGAATAAAAAATAGCTTAGTTTTTTTTTTTTAAAAAAGGGGAAATATCCCACATAAGTCTTGCCCTCAAACTTTAAGATTTATTATATATATATGAGTACACCATTGCTCTCTTCAGACACTCGAGAAAAGGGCATCGGATCCCATTACAGATGGTTGTGAGGCACCATGTGGTTGCTGGGGTTTGAACTCAGGACCTCTGGAAGAGCAGTCAGTGCTCTTACCTGCTGTGCCATGTCTCCCTCCCGCCCTCGGACTTTTGACCACCTTGTGTTCATAGCTCACTCATCCCTACATTGAACTATCCTAGAGATTTGCCAAGGACACATAACTTGGTCTTCAGGAAATGATCCAGATGTTATGTTGTTAGTAACTGAAAAAAAGGCGGCACTTGTGACCGTGAGAACACCGCTGTGTTTGTTGCATTTTTTGATTCAATGATTTGCTAAGAATAACTAGGACCTTCTGCAAACTAGGCCAGCTTCCGTACCACAGAACTCCACCCCCGCCCCCACAGTATTACTGTCATTTTAAAAACTCAGTGGTGGAGTGCTCACTGAGCTCATGTCTGGGCTCCATTTCCAGTATCCCAAGGAAACAAACAAACAAAACACTCGTTAAGATGATTGGAAGTCATCTCAGAAACAAACACAGTCAGGAATCTGTGTGCTGTCTCACTGAGTGCAGTTCTGAAATCTGATAGATTTGAAGATTCTGGAAAAGCAGAGTAGTGGGAGGATTAGGTAAGATTGGATTTCAAAGTACTCAGTACTGACAAGTCTACTCTTTTTAGGGTAGTGCTCTGAATCTAGCTTGGATTCCATAAGGTGCTGCATCAAAAGAGCGCATCCGTCCTAGAGGCTGTCTGGTGAAGCCCTCTGATTCCCATACGAGGAGATGAAAAGGAGGTCTCTTAACGCGCTAAAGAGAGCGAGGACACTTTCTAATCACTTCTGCTTTCTTCCTCCTTTTGCTTTCTCATTCCCTGGCACCCCAGTTCCCATGCAGGCCTGTGGATCAGTGCCAGGAACAGCGTCCGTAATTCCTTAGGATGCAAAAAGAAAACACTGGCGGAAGAAAAGAATTCCTCTCCAGATGGAACTGCCGTGGCCCCACACGCGCTGGTGGCATTTTTACCTCACTTTGTCCTCACTCGACTTAGCTAAAATGTGAGCCCTTTGCTGAAGTAGATGGCAGATCAGGCTTCCTGAGCTCCTTGCTTCCTGGCTGAAGCAGCCAGGGTACCCCTGAAAAGAATGTCAGGAAGCTCAGGGGGAGATCTTTAAAGGTGGTCTCGGACCCTCATTACACGTATTTCAGGCTGAATGTGCATGGAGTTTACTCAAACTAACACCAAAATTTAAATTTAATACCTAGTAATCCTAATATTAAAAATACTATGGTGGGTTGTGATGGTGTCATGCATGCAGACAGTATGTGCTAATCAAATTCAATATCCATTTCTCCATCATTACCCTACCCTGTACCCTTTTTAGTCGTATATAATATTTCAAGAGTACTTTTTGAATTTTCACATATGAAAGAACACCTGGTACTTGCCTTTTAAACCACAAACCAAAGAGTACACAGGGAGGGACCCACGGCTCCAGCTCATATGTAACAGAGGATGGACTTGTTGGACATCAATGAAAGGAGAGGCCCTTGGTCCTGTGAAGGCTCGATGCCCCAGTGTAGGGGAATGCCAGGGCAGGGAGGCAGGAGTGGGTGTGTGGGTGGAGAACACCCTCCTAGAAGCAGGAAGAGGGGATGGGATAAGGGGGTTCTGAAGGGAAGACCTGGAAAGGGGGAAACATTTGAAATGTAAATAAATAAAATATTAAAAAAAAAAAAAAAAAGGGAAAGAACACTGCAAAGTCTCACATTGGCCACTGGGTGGCGCCAACCTGGGCAGCTTTGAATAGTGCGGCTGTTGAAAACAATGATCCCAGAGACTGCAGCCCACTTGCAGGTCAGAACCTACCTGCCGGATTGCTTGTAGAAACTAAAACTACACTCTTTTTAAAGTTTAAAGAGGAAATGATATTATTTCAAATGTTCAGGATATTTTCCAAAACTACTGTTTATGACCTTAATTTACAAGGGGGGAAAAATCCAAAGATATCGATACGGCAATAGCATAATTCTTGCAAATCTGACTAAAAAAATAATTTACTATAAGTCCTTTAAAAATCTATTTTAACAATATATAAAAGCATTAAAGGCGAACTATTAACAGGAAAATATGCTGCTTTAATAAATGTTTATATTGTGAAATGCAATTGTTAATTTGTTCTTAGGGTTTTGCTTTGTGGCCCAGGCTAGCCTCAAACTACCGTGATCCTTCTACCTCGGCTTCCCGAGGACCTGGCATTACAGGTGTATGGCCTCACACCTCCTTAATGACATTTTTTTCTTCAGTATCTTATTGATGTATATTCATTGTATATAGTATTGTATTTGTCTTTTTTCACCTGAAATTATTGTGTTTAGTATGATTTCCAGTTGCCCCCATTCCACTCATCCATTGATATGCTCCTAGACTGATTCTCTAACTTGGATTATATGGATAGCAGCATTTTAATTGTACCTGTGACCTACATCTGTGATTTGACCTTCGGGTATCTACCAGAAGGGAAGTCATATAGTAATTATATTGTTAGTGCCTTTAAAAAAAAAAAAGGAACCTCCATACCTTTTTCCTTAGTAGTTAGACCAAGTGACACTATTTTAACAAAACAAAACTAAATATGTCCAAAATGAACAACATACTACAATTTAAAATAAAGACAGGATCAGCAACGGTGCTACGTTGAGCAGTATTGAAGCCCATCCTCTCGTTTAACCACTGGGAAACTGCCCTTGCTCAGGTAACATCCACTCCATGCTCATGGAAGTGACCCCAGTTACATGCAGTGGAGCACACGCATGTAAGATGTGGGAGGAGGAGGAGGAGGAGGACTTGTTAAGAAGAAGAGTCTGATGGGAGGAGAAAGGGGGTAAGTGAGGATAACGTAGGGGATATGATCAAATTGCATCATGGGTGTGCAGTTTCGAAAGATTTAAAAATACAAAGATAACCCCACTTCCCAAATTGAGCGCATGTCTAAGGGTGGGAACTTAGCTCCATGGTGGGGTGCTTGCCTAGCACATGTGATGACAGTCTAAATCCTGGCAGTCCCCTCTCTCTAAGAACGGGGACCCTTAAGATTCAGCGAAGCACTGTGATGAGGAGTAAGTACCTGCTGCCAATGGCTCTCCAGGCCCTAACAGCAGCACGCCACCTTGATTTGGGGCAGGGCTGTGCAGAGTCAAGAGTGCATTTCCTAGCCTGTCTCTGCAGGTAGATGCCCCAGATCAATCTCCTTAGCAAACAGAAGCTGTCAGTCTTCTACAAAGGTAGCAGGCAGACAAGCCACACAAGGCTGTCTGTCCGTTTGTCTTCTATGTCTAAATTTTTACTGTGCTGCGGGTGCAATGAATTGGGCTCCTGCAGCAATCCTGGCCTATGGTACATTTCAGAGGAAAACTGAAAATGTCATGAAGAATTTTGAAATCTGGGTTCGGGATGACACCAGGGAACTATCAGAGCTGTTTATAATTTGCCATCTTTACATTTCTTTAAAAAAAAAAACATTACGTATGGATGCTCTGCATGTATGTATGTCTACCATGTATGTGCCTGATGAGTAGGGATGTCTGAAGAGGGGTTTGGATCCTCTAAAATTGGGGTTAGAGGTTGTGAGCCACCACATGGATTTTGAGAATCAAACCAAGTCATTTGCAACAGCGACAAGGGCTTTTATTCATGTAGCCGTCTCTCCAGCCCTAGACATTTTTTTTTTTTTTTTAGAGGAGAAAAAGATCTTTATTTTACTTGTCACCTGTTTCTGGCTTTCCTATTACATGTATCTCATATTCAGCTAATTCTCGCTGAACTGCTCTCCAGAGCCAGGTGGCTTCCGGTAGCGGCTTTATCACTTAGTATTAGTGTGGCCTTGCTTGTGGCATGTTAGTGCTTCAACATGCCTTGGACTAACATGAAGTGATCCACGAAAGCATATATGAAATGTGCAGCACAGTCTCTCCACTGTCACCAGAGGGCTTTCTTCTTTCCAAAGATTGCCGAGTAACTGGTTTCATGGGCCACTTTCATAATTGATAACGAAAATGTGTCCTCTGTGGGCTCCCAGTCATCGTGTCTTTTAAGTGTCAACAATATACTTAAATGTATCTATTGACCTATCTTTACTCCTTTTACTATGGGCAAAGGCTTGAATCAGAACATCCTCTGCCTGAGTTGAACTTCGTGGTGTACATGGCTTGAAATCAATACTCAGGAGGCTAAGGCAAAGAATGCTTGTCTGTTATGTGGTGAGGCCCTGCCTCAAAAAGCCAAAGGGCTAGGGATATAGCCGAGTGGTATAGCACTCGCTTAGCATGCACAAAGCCCTGGGTGTGACCCTCAGCACTGTAAGATGGTAACATCTTACGGAAATAAGTGTTAGATGAAGATAATACGTGAAATCCACTGATTGTTTAAACTTCATTTACCATTTATACTTCGATTTCTTCACTCTCTTGCCCTTTAGCAATTTTTCTCAATGGTACAGACACCGTGTTCCTTCAACACTAATGACACCGGTAAGCTATGACTACACTACCCTACAGGCTTGTATTTGCAGTCATCCAAAAAATATCACTTTGATAGCCAGAGGCAGTGCCTACTCAGCTGTTCTCTCGTGCAGTTTTCTAGGCTTTGAGCTTCCAAATTATAAACACAGGAACACCCCTTTACCCCTACTGTCCTCTTAATGCAGTTAATCTCCATGTTCTCATAGATTGCTTTAAAGCTATTTTCAGCGAGATATTGTACTAAAGGTATTCTACTTCCTAGGACAGTAAACTCTACCTTTATACTTCCTTAGTTTGCAATTACTATTTGCTGCAACAAACCTTTCTCCACTCTTTGATGTCCCAGTTGTTCTTATGGGCTTGGAACTGCATTTGATTACAAAAATGTTGTGAATAGAGAAGATACGATGTATTAAGGACCAATACAGAGCTTGGCATACCATATTTGCTCAATAAACTTGATTTTCCTTTTAAACTTGTTCCACACAATTCTACACATTTGATATCTATCACCTGCCATGAATATAGTGCAAATATTTCTGTGCCTTCACTACGAAGGCAGACACAAATTTACCTCTAAAGTATTTATTGGCACATATAGTGGCCACAAACCATTTTATAGGTTTCTTTGCACAGGTTTATTGCTTATAGGAAAGATCAGGATTAAAGTAGAGTACCAAAGAAGACCAGAAACGAACAAGCTTTATTAAGGCAAAATCTTTATTCTCACCACATCTATCCAAATAGAAAGGCATTCAGTTCTTGAATGACTAATCTTAAGTCTTAGAAATAGACCCAGTATCCTATGTGGTATGTGTGTAATGGAAACATTTTAAGTAGCATTTTGATTCTTCAAGCTTAAAGAAAGATTATGTGCGTGTGAAGAGAGGAAAAGGGATTCAAGGAGGAGGAAGGGCAGCAAACCTGTGTCTGCCTGCTTCGTGTGCTCAGACGCCAGAGCTCATCACTCTGGAAAAAAAAAGACATATCTACCTCCAGACAGTTCCAGGTTGCAAAGGTCAGAGGGGACATACCCGGGGAAGGAATGTGTTCACTCTGTGTACCGAACAGTGCAATACAAACTGTATTTCATCTAATTTGTTCTTCCCATCAATTCACATGCATGCATTAATACATGAATACTTGGGCAATTACATTTCTGGGCCTAAATTTTCTCCTGTAAAATGAGAATTGCAGCACTTTATGTTGAAGAATGGAGGAACCAGAGCAAGCATTAAGAATAGTGCCTGGCCAGATGGATAGAAAGTAGACTGGTGATCAACAGGGACTGAAGGGAAATAGAGAACAGGAGTGAC
Organism: Apodemus agrarius; assembly: GCA_964023405.1. NCBI lineage: Eukaryota > Metazoa > Chordata > Mammalia > Rodentia > Muridae > Apodemus > Apodemus agrarius. The sequence continues at coordinate 61,495,993 of OZ030010.1, read as the reverse complement.
TTGTTCACTTGAATCACTCCAGAGTGATACAGACAGACATTCTCAAATTAGATAGTGGGGACGGTTGGGTAATTCTGGGATGATAGTAAGGACTGCTGAATTGTACACTTTGAAAGGATGAATTTTCATGGTAAAGTGTACTTTAATAAAGCTATTACAAAAATTCTTTTAAATTAGAATAGTAAATTGGCATACAGTAAATGCTCAATAGCTGTTAGTTATTAATAATCATAAATTACTGTCCCTGTCAGTTTTATAACAAAAGCACACAGAATCTAGAGAAGAACCTCTAATTTACATACATGGATCCATCAACATTCATACATTTACTTACATCCAACCATCCTAGAAACCAACAATCTAAAGATCACTTCAGTGCTCAAACCACACTAGCACGACTTGATGGTACCCAAAAATATCAACGGACAAATTTTCATTTTCATCTCCAGGAATAAGCAAGCAGCTCAAATACAGTTAGTCAATAGATTATATTATATATCCATGTATAGGCTTATTAGCCTTCTAATCACATTTTTGAGGGTACTATTTATAAAAGACAGAGTCAACAGTGAAATGTTTATCAGTCTCATGCCATGTAAAAGATCCCACAATGAAAAGATCAAATTCAACTTACGTTAACTTTGAAGCCAAAACCAAACAAAACACACACACACACACACACACAAAAAAAAAAACCCTTAATATTTGATGAATTTTAAGAAACATATAGAATATTCAAATACATTGTCATCATTAGAGTATTTGTAATCTGAACTCCATTAAATCAAGTCTTTACTCTTCCTATCGCTAAGACATGGAAAACACTGTCATGGTCTCAGATGTACAAGTGGCAGGTGATCATCCAGGTTGGCTATGATACCCATGCACACTCTGCAGGGATACTCAAAAGCTTGAGATTCACACGCAGCATGAAACTGCTATCTTAGAACTGGAGTTCCTCTCCTGGATACTTCTGCCCTTCCAGTCCTCATTTCTACAGTCAACCATGTGCCTTTGCAGCAAACCAGGAAAAGCTATATTACAACTTCTAGAGTCAGGACTTCATTTGTCATGGAAAGCAACAGATTTTTTTCATATATTAAATTTATTTATACCCTTTGATCATTTAATTCCAGGAAAAAGTAATTAGGCCTCCTGTTTATCCACTTTTTTTGGCAATGCCATGGATTGAACCTAGAGTACTAGCATGCCTGGCAAATGCTCTATCACTGATCTACAGCTCCAGGCCTACATTCCCACTTTAAGCCTTATAACCATTCATCAAATCACCCAAGAGCAACAGATTAACACACACAGGATCAAGCTGCCTTATATCCAATGTGTTTAACCCTCCAAAATCCTTACGATTTGTGGCCTTAGGAATTTCAGAGTACATGTTTCACCTGAGTAAAATCCAGTAAAGACTAAATTTGAAAAGTATGGTTACTTTGCTATTATAATTAATTGGGCAGAATCCAAAACAACTTAGGAAAGATATTTGAATGAAAAGTTTAAAATGTTCAGATACTGGAAAGAGATAATATTTTGTGACAAATTTTAATTATTAGGGTTAAAGTTTTCAAGATTGAAATACCAGATTTATCCTCACAGGGTTTATAATTTAAAACATAAATTACAATGAGTTCAAATATATATCCTCAAACCATTAGATAAGGTTGGGACAGAGACCATTTGGCCTAGAGTTGCTCATTTGGTTACTCTGAGAATGAGAAAAATTATGTTTTTAGAATCATATATTTATATGAAGGTAGTCTTTAAATACAAAAATTAATAAATATTAAAATTCTATGATAAAACACATGGAATAAGAAATTTCTATCTTTACAAGTAACTGCATATTTACAATGAATGTTTTCTGACTCCTAATCTTCATCTATTAGAGTTCAATATGAAACATACAGAAGGTATCAGTTCTTACTATCTTACAGGAGTCCTGTTTAGCTGAAAATCAACCTGCCTCAGATGTTCTGTTCCCCGAAAAGCCTTCACTCTTGTGCATAAATATCTGAGAGTACACAGGTAGATGCACATGTGCAAAATGTACATATCAAAAGGGAAGCTAATTAGCTTTACAAATAAAGTCTAAAACACACAAAATAAATTGCTATTCCCTAGCCCTCCCCCCAACTCCAAAAGAAACTCCTCCATATATAATAAAAATAAAGAAACAAACAAAAAAAACCAAAAACCCCGCTGAGCCCACTATGGAAAGGCAGCAGCTGTAAACTCAACTAACCCATCAGCATGCATGTAATCATCCTTCCATTATCCAGCCTTCGGAACACTAGATCTCCATGTCCATTTGGTTAAATGCACGCTTCTAATGTGTAGCCTTCCTTTCTAGTCTGAGGTTGGGTTGTACAAAATAAGTTCTTTTAGATATGCACTATCTAAGCTATACCATAAAGGAAGGTGCCCACATGCCAATATGCATTACAAACCATAAACCTAGATTTCTGAGATCTTCTACTACTTAGAAAAGCTCAAGCATTAAACCATCAAGAACTTCAGTCAAAGGGGAGTTGCATGTTTGACTGCTATCATTGTATGAAAATTAAAATCTAGAATGTAAGCTGAGGTACTGTTACACATGACAGAAAGGTTAAGTATACAAAAATATTTTAAAAGCTGATTCTTTAGATGTTATTTGCTTAAAAACAAATGACAAACCAAGCATAGCAGTACCTCTGATCAAAATTTGAAACTAGTTAACACATTTTCTCTTCCCACATCTACAAACCTCATTCCTAACCTCTTGTTGCCTTCTCGAGTTTAGGGAAGAAAAGAAATGGATACAGACTGTTATTTATGAAAAGAGGCATATTCTAATATTCATAAGGCAATGTGTTTAAGAGCTGCACCTGAACAAATATTCTCCAAGCTGACGATGGTCACCAACTCATTTGTAGAGTGGATCCACTTGCTCGAGTCACTGGTTGACACAAATAGCTTCATCATGCCTTAACGAGGCATGTTACTATGTATGGTATGTACAAGTACTTGAAAATAATAACATTAAGAGGAAAAGGACAGCCTTGCAAATATCAGTTTCTTATATAAATGACAACAGTGGTATGCGGCTCCCTTTTAATATCCCAACAACTGAACAAGAATGGGGAAGTTGTTGTTGATAACCATTGTGTTTCAGGTGAGCCTTCAGTTCATTGGTATTGAATGTGTGTATCCGGATTTATGGAGTGAATGTGAGTATCATCCAACTGATAACAAAGTAGAATAAAAAGACAGGATACACTGCCAGGGCTTTTCGGTTTGGAGGCTGGCTGTCAGCAAGGAATGCTGTAGATGCTAAAGAAAACAAGAAGGAGTATTTAGTATAGTCATATTATCAGAACCACAATATTTACTAAACTCCAATGTGATTGGCATAATCTAGATCTTAGAAGTACACTAAAGGTCAGTTTTATTTGTGGCTCCTGAGAGAATACAAGTTCAGTTATAAGGCGGAAGCATGCTGCTCGGTGATAGAGCACTTGTTCAGCACGAACAAGGTCTTAGGTTGCATCTAGAACAACACACATAAGCAGAGTTCACTTATGAACTTACAACAGCCCAGGGTAGCTTCTTTCATATATTAAAGCTTCAAATCTTTTGGCTATTTTGGATACAGATCCTTCTTAAGCAGGTTTCCTAACCTATTCTAGAAAGACACTGAGTTATGCTTAGCAGGTTTAAATATGTCATTTGGTCCTATGCTAAATGAATGTCTCTTACTGCTTCCCTCATTTTTGTGAGTTAACAGGAGAGGGGTCTGTTTGTTACTGCTGCTATTGGCATTCTTTTTCAAACATGGTCTTTGATCCACTGGCCTTGACCACACCTTGTAGCCAAAGTTGACTTTGAACTCATAATACTCCTGCTGCTACCTGTCCGCTAGGACTATAGTGACTATAAGCCTACAACCTATCAGCTCTCTTTTCAGTGCTATCATTCTATCCATCCATTAAAGGCCTACTCATCTTCTTACTCATTAAGAATATCCCTATATGCTGGCCAGAGTGGCGCATGCCTGTAATCCCAACAATTTGGGAGGCAAAGGCAAGAGGATCATGAGTTCAAGGCCAATCTGAGAGACAGAGATTCTGTCTCAAAATTGTGATTATATACATCTTTTTGTTTATTTTGTTTTGTTCTGTGGTGCAGAGGCTTAAGCCCAGGGCCCATAAATGCTAAGTAAGCATGGTACCATAAGGACTACTATATTCCCAGCCCTGTTATAAAATTTTCATTCTGAGACAGGGTTTTGCTAAGCTGTCCAGTCTGGCCTTGAACTTGCAAACTTCTTGTCCAAGTCTCCAAAGGAGCTGGGATTATAAGTGTATATACCCTGGTGACTCTGCACATCTAAGTTCAGAAAGCCAGCTCACAAAATGTGGACACCATCATCTTTAATACTTACTTAGGACAGAGGATTCCTATGGATACTACTTTCATTTGACAGCAGAATTTCATTGTTAACAACTGTATCATTATCTTTAACCCATGGTTTTGTTTTACCTTGTTTTTTTGTTTTCTTTTGTTTTTTTATGTTCTGTTACTCACCTATCACGGACCAAGCGAACATCACCAACACCACAAAAAGCCGAATCATGAAGTTTATTGGTCCCTGCCCTGCCAAAAGCAGCAGGCGGCAGATCAGCATTGCGATGTTCAAGGGAAGTACACAGTATCCTAATACACAGAGACTCTGAAAAAAAGAACTACAAACACACATCCACAGATCATAAGTGTCGCTGAGTAGGATCAAGACATAGTTCATTGTACAGATGTCTTATAGAGAGTCTATGTACTACCCCCTCCTTCCTGCTATCCTAGCTGTACCTTTATTCCCTAATGGTAATTTCATGAATCTAATCTCCTGTATCATAGCCTTCACTGTCTCTATACTCTTCCTGTTCCCCTCTTAGGCCCCATAAATATCAATTTTCTAATATCAAATAATCTACTCTAATTCCTAGAAGTATCTCATTGACTCTATAGTGTAGTTCTTAATCTAGTCGAGAGATCAATTTGAGAATGTGTTGTGCCATAGGTTCCCCCCAAACATATATCTCTTCTTAGAATAATTTTGCCTATTAGTTCAAAATTTAAAGAAAAAATCTGAAGCTTATCAGTGAACTTTAAAATGTATTTCAATTGCGTTTTAAAGAAACTTTTTATTTGGTCCTTAAGTCAATTTTTCTTTAAAAATAAATAGCACTGTTTTTCTAAACTCTCCCAAGTGCTACCAGCAAACAGGGAAAAGGTTCATATGATACCCACATGTTTCCGCCAAGAAGCTTGGAATTTAGTGTGATGGTAACTGCTCCAAACCAGATGATAACGAATACTTCTGCAAACTCTGGGCCTCCTCCATAGTTCTCCCCATCAATGGGACTCTTCTGTAACATCCTAAGAAAACAGAATGAAAACTACGTAACCTTTTATACAAATTGACAAAGGCATGCATTCTCACCAGACTGCTGTAATGTATCTCATTTGAACATTGGTACTTAATCTGTACTGTAATGTGTACTTTGTATAAGGAAAACACTAGCAGAATCTGGCAAGATTTCCCTATTTAAAAATCCAAATGCCGCCGGGCGTTGGTGGCACATGCCTTTAATCCCAGCACTTGGGAGGCAGAGGCAGGTGGATTTCTGAGTTTGAGGCCAAACTGGTCTACAGAGTGAGTTACAGGACAGCCAGGGCTACACAGAGAAACCCTGTCTCGAAAAAACCAAAAAAAAAAAAAAAAAAAAAAAAAGAAGAAGAAAAAGAAAAAAGAAAAATCCAAATGCCTGAAGATTAAAGGAGTGTTGTTGCACTTTGACTTTTCTGGAATGTTTAACTGGCTTACTAAAAGCATCTAACTCAGCTTACAAGCATGAGATTTTGTTGTTCATAATACATGTAAAATAGCTTTAAATTTTGTTTGACCATATTTTTAAGTTGGAATGCTTCACCTAGGACTACGCATTTCTGAAGATGGTTTTGGTGATGTTGTATCATAATCCCAACACTGGGAAGATGGAGCCAGAAAATTCTTGAGTTAAAAGAAAACAATGTATTCGTCTGGTGAGGATTATCTCAGTGGTAGTGTGTCTACCTAGCATGTATGAGGCCCTAGGTTACATTCCCAAGCAAAACAAAGAGAGATCTGTACTTACATGAAAAGTGAGATTTTTTTCACACCTGACCTCCATTCCAACAATAGCATCACGTGTAGCTAGCAGGGCAATAAGGGCTTTCCAGTTATCAGATCAGTATTCTGGGGCTAAGGTTACTTTTCTAGCTGTTAGCAAATCTGAATGATGGTCTGTTTGCTTGGTTTTTAAACAAGGTCTAGTCGTGTGGCCTAGGCTAAGCCTCTAACCTGTCATCTTCTTGCCTCAGCTTCTTGAGTGCCAGGATTCTAGGCATCATGCTCAGCTATGAATTTGTAATTCGTGCATTAAGGTTTTAGAGCACATGCTCAATACTAGAAAGAGTCTTCAACTTATTTAGTTGCTGATTTTTAAAAATCAGTGTATATATATATGTGTGTGTGTATATATATATATACACGTATATAAAATTTCTAGAAAAAAACTTTTGCTTTGAAACTGAGTAAATACTGAATTGTCACCTACATATTCTGCATCTAAGAATTTAGTAGACATAAAATGTCTTGAATTCTGAATTTAGAATACTTAGACTTGGTATGTTTTTCCTGAAAAATAATAAAAAAGTCCATAGCTTCATATTACAATAGGACAAAAGAAGTTATATATTGTCCTATCTAGTTATGCTGCCTGCTAGTATGTGGAGGAGTTTGTATTCTATGGTTATATTTTATTCCAAATCCTGAGCACTGGATGCAAAGAATGTGCTGGTACTCTTTGTTGTCTGGAATCCTGATGACTTGAGTATGGTCAGGTGGCAAGAATATTAACTAATCTGGGAGGCAGGGGACCCAACACTGATGCTAGTTCTATCACTAGACATCACATGAGCTCAATTTTGGCCTACAATTGTCTCTGAAAATAAGTGTAGTGAAACTACATAAGCTCTAAGGTTAATCTTTTAAAACTCAGCAATCTATTTTTTTTTCAAGAGCTCTTAACATCTATCTTTTCTAGGCACAGAACCAGTTTCCTTAATATGATTATTAAAAGCACAAGAAAGAAATACTACATTATGATCTAAATGAGTATACGATAAATCTAAATTTTAAGTTATGGTGTGGTGCTGCATACTTGAAACACTAGAACTCAGAAGTTGGGGCAGGGGAAGCACAAGTTTGAGGCCAGTCTGGGCTACACAGAAAGTTCCAGAATAGTGTGGGCTACATAGTACAACTATTATCTTTTTTCTTAAGAAATGAAAAACATAAAAGAGGTCCTATAGGCCTAGTTAATTTTTTTCCTTAATTCTGGAACATCATTTAAAAAAAGGAAACAGTAGCTCAATTGAGGAAGAAGTGTAAATACTCACAATGCAAGTGTCACACAAAGTATCAATGGGCCCCACAAATCCCCTGCAATGAAAGGAAAGGAAGCTAAGAAACCAATATGCCAGATTTTCTATCTTTACCTAATCACTTACATTCCACTCAGAATCCTAGCAGCAAGTTTTACCTAACTAAGCCTTCCCAACCTGTTTCCCTCCCTGACTTCATATATCCTTTAAGGTTTGTTATCTTCATGTGTTCTAAATTACCCTTTCTTCATTTCCTAATCCCCAGTCCAGCATACTAAGAGCTATGGACAATCTGTTCCTCACACGGACACAATATTCAAGTAAGATATTTTGCCTGTGACTTCAGGGTCTGGATTGAATCTCAATAACCTCAAATTACTAACTATAGCCAAATCACATTACCAAATTCAATTGTGAGCATTTTCTCAGTTCATATTTATTGGTGACCTTAATATAATGAGCCAGGTCTTTCAATTTCTGAAATTCTGTTCTCAATGTCTGCCCAAAATTTCATTTATATAACTGTTTATTCCTGTAAAACAGCATCAGTTTTATTACTTTTGCCTTTGCTTTATAAAGCAGAAACAATAAAGTATCAATGGTTTGAAACAAATCCTCAAAAATGTCATATACTCACAATCTCTTAACAGGGCATTACTTTTCCTTGGATATAAAACGTGCATAAATTTCCTTCCCACAGCTTTTAGATCTCGCATCTGAAAGACAAAAATAACTCCATGGACTGTGATGATCAAAGTATCAGGAAGTCCCCTCTGTTTACCAAGAACACTAACAACTCACTCCTAGGGGGAATCTTAAATTTCAGTACAAGAAATATATTTTAAAAAGATCAAAGAACCAAACAAAAGTATTTCAAAATATTAGTGCCTATTTACTCCCAACCAGTCTAACTTACAATGGTCCGATGAATGGATTCATTTAGTGTGGAGCTGTCAAGGTCTTGAGCACGAGCTCTTGTGGGGATAGTAATCTCTCCTTCTATGGGAATGTCCTGTGAAATTGACACATCAGATAACCCTGCAAACTGAGAAAAGACGGGGGAAAGAAAATTAAGTTTATAACTGCAAAATGTCTCAGAAACATCACCATTCTCTAGAGTTGGGCCTGGATATTAAGGGTTTTGCATAGTTGCTAAAAGTAAATGGTAGCTCAATAGATATTAGGCAATACAGCTAATTCTTAAGCACTCCTTTTAATTAAAGGTGGTTAGTATATGATGAAAAAAAATACTGACAGTAAATGCTACACTTGCCTTCAAATATTTAGTTTCTTTCCAGCGTAAGTTCCAGGCCAGCATGGTTAACACAGCCCCTGTCCATACATACATACATACACACATACACACACACACACACACACACACACACACGCATACATACTTGTACACATCTTAGACGTTACAGAAGGGGGCACAGCTCAGAGGAAAGAAACTGAAAGCAGCTAGGTTACCTGTAACTACGTCACAGTATGCATGTTTGCATTTGTTTAAGTACTTTTCACTATTCTGTGATGAACTTCAACATTTTCCAAAAGACTAAATTTGGGTTCAGAGAGACTGTACTCAGGGTCACAACTGACCCATAAGATGACTCAAATTACCCTATCACTTCAATGCTGGGGACTGGACCTAAAGGGCCTTACATAGGCAATGCAATCACTTTCCCACTGAGCTCCATTCCCAGACTCAACATACTCCTTTACAGTTTCATTCCTGGTGCTTACAAGATTGCCTGGAACACTCTAGACGCTCGATAAATATTTTTTGCTGAAGAGATGAACAAATAGAGCTAGTAAGCAGCAGAGCTGGGAGTTGAATCAAGTTCCCTTGCCTCTCAGTTCAGTTCTCTACTGTTAAGCTGCCAATTTAAAACAAAAGAAATGGAGTCATTTATTGAGCAAACACTATATAAGCAAATACTGTTTGGGAGGAAGAACGTCAGGGCATAACAATGACTTCCTTATTCTCCTCCACTCATGACTGTGTTAGGCACTTCATATAAATCATGTCATTTTAAAGACAGGGATCTTCATTTCAGTTTAAGAGACAAAAAATAAAAAAAAAAAAACAAAAACAAAAACAAAAAACCCCAAAAACAACAACTAAAAAACCTTCGTTGAAATGAAGTTCTCAAACTCACACAAGCTTCAGTGTGAATGGACTCTAGCTCGCATGGGTTTAACTGTAAAGTCTGTGTTCTTAAACAGTATTGCAGTGGCTCTTAGTAACACATATATGTCATGAAGGGGATAGCAAGCACCTGGAAATAATAATTAGCCTACTAGGGCCACTGAACAAGTAAAGGTTCAGGTTACAACCAATAAAAACGACAACATCCTGTGGGAAGCAGTTTCTTCACTTCTGTAGCACTACACAATGACTGGTGACAAGTCTTGATAGAATGACAGTGACATAAGATACGTCAGAAACCACTCCAAGCTCAGCATTTAACTCAATGTCAAAGAATCCCTAGAGTGTGGAAAGGCAGCGGGGATTCTCAGAAAGGCACAGGACAGCGAACGGAAGGGAAATGCAATTAACTGAAAGAACAGGTATAGTGTTGGCTGGTTGTCGAAGCCAGGGCCTGCAGAGCCAAGAAGCTCCAGCTCTGTGACCTCGACCAATTCCCGACGTCCTTATCGGGAGCTCTGCCTCACCCTCAGTCCCTGCTGTCACAGCACTCTAACTCACCAGGGGCTTAGATGACGCCGCCTCCTGTTCTCCCGGAGAGTCCTCCGCTTCCGCCATCTTGGTAAACCTCCTGCTGTTCCCCTCCCATGCGTCTTTGCGAAACCTGAGACGTGGAGACCACGGCTGGTCAGCGCGCTGTCGCGTGGAGACGGCGTCACCACCGGCGCCTGGGGCTGGCTGCTGCAGTGCACGACCGGTTCCTGAGGTCCGGTAGCCACTGAGCTCGAGATTTAGCTCCGCTTTGCTCACTTTTGGGGACGCGGTACCGCTAGGTGGCGCTCCGCCTTTCACGCCCACTAAAGGTGCAGGCTAGACTCTCCGAAACACCCAGCGGTGCCCCATGCTTCAGCCAAACTTAGCCGAGCCCGGGACTCACAGCCGAACCCAATCGAGCCCAGTGACGCACAGTCGCACCCAGTCGAGCCCAGAAGATCCAGCCAAACTCAGCCGAGCCTAGATGCGTACGGCTAAACCCAATCGAGCCCAGAGGTTCCAGCCGAACTCAACCGAGCCCAGCTGCGCACAGCCGAACCCAATCGAGCCCAGAAGCTCCAGCCGAACTTAGCCGAGCCCAGTGACATTCAGCTAAACACGGAGGTGCACAGCCGACCCTAGCCGAACTAGCAGACCCTAGCGGTACACAGCCAAACACAATCGAGCCCAGAGGCTCCCAGCCAAACTTAGCCGAGCCCAGAGGCATTCAGCCAAACTCTGCGGAGCACAGCCGACCCTAGCCGAACTAGCGGAACCTAGCGGTGCACAGCCAAACACAATCGAGCCCAGAGTCTCCCAGCCGAATGTAGCAGAGCCCAGAGGTGCACAGCCGAACCTAGCCTAACACGGCTGAGCCGGGCAACGCACAGTCCAATACAATGGAGCTCAGAGGCGCACAGCCGAACCTAATAGGCGCACAACCAAACCTAGCTGAATGCAGTTGAGTCTAGCTGCGCACAGGCGAACCCAATCGAGCCCAGAGGCTCCAGCTAAACTTAGCGGAGCCAATAGCATTCAGTCAAGCCCAGCGATGCACAGCCAAACACAATCGAGCCCAGAGGCTTCCAGCCAAAAGTAGCAGAGCCCAGAGGAAAACAGCCGAACACACCCGAGCCCAGAGGAAAACAGCCGAACACACCCGAGCCCAGAGGAAAACAGCCGAAGCTAGTCTGCGCACCGCAGAACGCAGCCGAGCTCAGCAAGCGCACTGCCGAACCTAGTAGGCTCGTAGACGAACTCAGCCGAGCCCAGCAAGCGCACTGCCGAACCTAGTCGGCTCGTAGCCGAATGCAGCCGAGCCCAGCAAGCGCACTGCCGAACCTAGTCGGCTCGTAGCCGAACGCAGCCGAGCCCAGCAGCGCAACGCCGAATCTGAACGCCGCAGCGTCCTGGGCACAGAGCCGCACCTACCCGAGCCCAGACGAACGAAGTCAAACGCATTGGTGTTTAGCCGCGTGCTGCCGAGCCCAGTGGCGTCCTGCCTGATCCCAACCGAACCTAGCAGCGCCCAAGCTGAAAGTAGGCTATCCCACGACCAGCGCCGCTGCAAAGCGGAGCCCAGTGCATCCTAGAGGAACACAACTGAACCTAGACGCCCCCAACTAGGACCAGCTGAAAGCAGCTGAGACTAGCAGCGCTGGGAAGGACCAGCACACCGGAAGTAGCTTTGAAGTGCCATTCCCCGAGTCCCCAACGGGGATCTCTACTAGGGAAAAAGAAAAAGGTCTTCAACTTCGATTTGAAGAACCCGATCCCCTTGTCCGCTGCTCCCTCTACCGCGTCCTTGCCTTACTAGTTCCCTGGGCTTCTTAGCCAGCTTCCATCTCCTTCAAGTCCTTAAACCTTTGTATTGTCTCCCCACAGGTCCTGCACAGTTATTCTCTCCTTCATCTCCTATCAAGTGGGAGAGCGTCACTAGACTTAACTTCCCAACGCCACTACAACTTTAAAGTTGCTAAGCTACTTGGGGGCGAGTACTGAAAATGGCCTTAATCAGTAGTGGCTTCTGGGGTAGTAGTGGGCGGGGAAAGGGTAGGGATTAGCTATGGTAATCAAAAAGAAAAGGAAGAAAAGAAAAGAAAAGAAAAGAAAAGAAAAGAAAAGAAAAGAAAAGAAAAGAAAAGAAAAGAAAAGAGAGAACGCCCCTGCCCGAACCAGCTTTCACCCCTACCTCATCCCCACAAATTCAAGATGTTTCTGACTCCTGGTTGCCCTGGCTCACCTCTTAACCCAGACTTTGATGAGGTCAAACAAGAGAGCCATTGTTGACATCATTAACATTCTTCCAGCTACCCTCTGGGCCTGGAAAAAAAAAAAGTCCATGTAAGGTATTTAACCGAGAGAGTAAAATGCACTTCTTTATATATTTGGATAAGGTGATTCAGAAAGGAACCCAAGTAATAGATGAAGGAAGAGATACGTGGAATATGGAAAGCCAGTCTTCCCAGAATAAGTTTCGGGGGATAGCTATTACTTATTTTACTAAAATATTAGTGCAGTAATTCTTCAAACCAAGTAAATTTTCAGTACTTAAATACTCGTAGAAAGTGATAGCAGAATTTAGGCTTTGCCAGGGTTGTGGTGCTTGCTTGTCATCCCAAAGGCAGGAAGACTGTTGTTACTTTGAAGCCAGTCTAGTCTAAATAGAAAAATTCAAGCCGGTCATGGCTACTTGGCAAGACCTTGTCTTAAATCATTTAGGTTAGTTGATATGAACTCATTTTAATTACAAGAGACTATAATATGCAAGACATGACAGCCCAAGGCAGCTAGGAATCACATCACTAAGAGGTAGCAGGAAGATCAGGATCATCCTGGGGTACACAGAGAGACTCATCTTACAAACCAATTATAACAACAGCAAAATGTCTTATGCAACTGCTTCAAAGACAACCTTGGTCCTCCATCCTTCCTCCTGCTACCCCTCTACCCTGTCTCCCACACTTATCCATTCACTCAAGCATCTTCCTACTTCCATTGATAACGTCTTCTAGTTCCTTGACAACCCCACCCACTACTGCAGCCCAGTTTTCATCTCTAACCTCAACTCTTAGTTTCTTCACCGCTCTTTCAAAATGCCATTGAAGAGTAGGAAAGGCCATAAAACAAGCCAAGCCATTTTCAGGATACCTAAGCATTATTTCAGACTCTGTGCTCCCTGTTCTCAGTTAACTAAGCGGTTCCTCCTCGATGTGATGCTTTGGGTTGACAAAAGAGAGGTTGTGAACAAAGAGGGTGGCATACAAGCTCTTTTTTTTTTTTATTATTTTTTATTTTATTGGTTTTTGGTTTTTTTGCGACAGGGATTCTCTGTGTAGTCCTGGCTGTCCTGGAACTCACTCTGTAGACCAGGCTGGCCTGGAACTCTGAAATCCGCCTGCCTCTGCCTCCCAAGTGCTGGGATTAAAGGCGTGCGCCACCACCACCCATACAAACTCTTAAAATAGAAACTTTCTGGTTTTCATCGAAATGAATTGAATATCCTAAGTCAGCTTTGGGGTTTTTTTGTTGTTGTTGTTTTTGTTTTTTGTTTTGTTTTTTTGTTTGTTTGTTTTGTGACAGGTCTCTTACTCAGTCCAGCTTCAAACTCCTTATGCTGTATGGATGGCCTCAAATGTCTGACCCTTCTTTCTCCATCTCTGGTGTGCGAGCAGGTGTAGGCCACTCTCCCCTTCTGCAGGGCTACACATTAGATGCAGGGCAGGGTCTCAAGCATGCTAGACTTACTAAGCTATGCTCCCAGTAGTCACTATTCCTTGCTGTGCTTCCGGTCTACTCTCTGTCAGAACACGGGAATCTGCAGGGCAGCAGGATCTGTACGACAAGCCAATGTTGTTTAGAAACTTTGCAAGTACTAGAATTCATATTAATATTTTGTTTAACAAGTATGGAGAGTGGTATTAGTTCTTTTATTTCAAGACCATATATAATATGTGACTATAGAATTAACTGAAAAACTTTGAGAAAAATATTTCCTTAGAAAATAATAGTCGTAAATCAGAAGCCAGATATGGTGGCACACACTTGTAATCTTACCACTCAAGAGCACCTTCAACTCCACGGGGACTACAGAGGCCAGCCTGAACTACAAGAGACCTTGCTTCAAAACCAGATCAAAGTTAGGGATGGGTGTGTACACTTCTGTAAGGCTAACACTTGGGACACCAAGACAGGAGGACAGTCTGGGCAACATAATGAGACAGTCTCAAAAAAAAAAAAAAGTAAAATTGATTCAGAAAGATAGTGGGAAAATTAAATATATAAAAAGCAAGATACACAGTTTGTATTGTATGATACCATGAGTGAAAAAGTACATGCTGTAACCGAAGTATGTATTCACATACTGCAATATTCACGAACAAACTGGCTAAACCTGTAACTGCATCTAGGGAGAGAAACTGGGTGGGGTAAAATATGGATCAGCTTTCACTGGAGGACTGGTCTAGTGTAGGCCTGTAGGACTGGCTATTCATTACATATCTTGAAGGTTGGTTCTCTGTCTCTCTGTCCCTCTCTCTTTCTCTGTCTTTCTTTCCTCCTTTCTTTCTCCTCCTTCTCCTTTCCCTCCTCCTCTTCCTCCTTTCTTCAAACAGGATCAGACTGACCTCAAAGTTTTTATGTAGCATGGGCTGGCTTAAAACTCACAATCCTGCCTCAGCCTTCTGAATCTAGGATCACAGGGGGTGGAACATAGCATTTAGCCAGTCTGAAATTCTTTATGGTACATGCATACAAGATTTTTTTTTTGAAAACTGCCCAAAATATAAACACCCTTAAAGTGTTAGACCCAAGTGTTTTCCCAAGCCTTATCCCCAAGGTTTATTCAAGCCTTCAAAATGTGGTAATTCCTACACTGTATAAATGTTCCCAGAGAAAAGGAAAGGGATGTTTATACATTTATTTCAGGAACCTAGTATAACTATAGTATTAAGTCATTTCAAGACAATCATTTCAAGAGTTTCTATTAGTCTCCCTTTATAATAATGCACAAATACCTTATAGTATTGGCAAATAAAGTTTGGCAGAAATGTAAAGCAATAGTTTTCCATGAAGAGTTAAGAGTTTGTGTCTGCGCGCATGTAGGTATATATGTCATGCACATGTGTGAGTGTATATGTGTGCATGTATTGAGGCCAGGAGTCAATGTAGGTGTCTTCCTCATGCACTCTTCACCTTTCTTTGAGAAAGGGTGTCTTATTAGACCCTGAGCTCATTGATTGAGCTAGGCTGACTGGCGAATGAGTTCCAGGGATCCACTTGTCTTTGGCCCTACAGCGGGATTATAGATTTGGACACTGAAACTGGCTTTTATATAGGTGCTAGGAGATCTAAACCAAAGTCCCCATGCTTGTACAGCAGAAACTTCTTCCCAGGCCCAGTTAGAGTTTGTGGCAGGCCGAGGTTAATACAAAAACTTATAACTGGTCAAAGTGTTAAGAATATGTGACTGCCAAATACTTGGTCCTAAGTGGGGCATGTATATCACCCCTCTAGGCTCAGGAACATTATGAAAGAG
This sequence comes from Apodemus agrarius, assembly GCA_964023405.1. Classification (NCBI taxonomy): domain Eukaryota; kingdom Metazoa; phylum Chordata; class Mammalia; order Rodentia; family Muridae; genus Apodemus; species Apodemus agrarius. Next base: position 61,480,295 of record OZ030010.1, on the reverse strand, counting down.
GTGTGGGGAAAGCGTGAGAGCCAGGGGATTGGAAAGAGGGCTGTAACATTATCTTCTGGGCAGGACATGGCCATTGCGCTCATAAACTCACCACACCTGTGGTTATCTACGCACTACCCAAACAAAACTGGATCCTTCACCATTCCACCCGGATTGCTGAGGAGTCCTTGAGGCCCCAGCCCTAGATGAGTGGCAGTTAATGACTATGGAGGGAGGGGACTGGTTTTTCTTTGGGTCATTTTTCAGTTTTTCATCAGTTAACGGCTGTTGGAGAAGGGGAGTAATTTTTCTTTAGTCAGTTAACAGCGGTTGGAGGAGGAAGGCATTTTTCTTTACTGGTAAGTTGCCCATGATGCAATCAATAGCCATACAGTCATGCACATCCAAACCAAATAAGAGTACCAAGGAGTGGGAGGGAGGGAAAGAGGAGGAAATGGGGATGAAATACACTATATATACATATATATGTATATATACACACACATACACACACATATATATGTATATATATGGAATTGTCAACAAATAAAGAAATGTCATTGGAGATATGATTTGAAATGAATCTTGGGGCCTACGCCTTTGTTTCTCTTGTTGGCTATTCACACCAGCTCAAACAAAAGCCTTTCCTGCTGTGGGCACACACTCCCTTTGTAAACTCTGTAAACCCTCACAGCACACAAGTGGCCAGGCCCTGTCCCCAGACTTCCCTAATGGCTCCAATGGCCTTTCCCTGACAGCTGAATGGCCATTTCCAGCCTGAGGTGGGAGAGTGGCCAGGACCTACTCTACAGGAAAAAATACCACCAATCCCTAAACTTTCCCCAAGACTAGACCACAGAATGTCTCCAATCCCAGACCACCCTGGAAAGCTCCACCCACAACGAGGTCCCACATAAAACCCTGTGCCCTGCCCAGTTCTCTGCTGCTTCCTGAGCAGCCAAGCTCTTGGGTTGTTTTTTCTTCCCAATAAATCTCCTGTATGAGGCTTCTTTTTTTTTTTTTTTTTTTTTGTGCCGTGTGACTCTGGTATTCTTGGCTCCTGATTGCCAGTGTACCTTTCCATCTGAATTGTAACACATCTTTCATTTTCTGGCTGCCATGAGGTGGGCAGCTTCCTCTGCTGTGAGCCTCCACTGTGACCTGCTGCTTCACTACGGGCCCCAAAGCAATGGAACAACCTGTAATCTCACTTGCTAAAAAGGATGAAGCAGGAGGATGCTTCCGTTCACGGCCTGCCTGGGCAACTTAGAATAAAGTATAACAACAACAAAAAGGACCAGGTGTGATGGCACATACTTTTGATGCCAGCACTCAAGAGGCAGAGGCAGGTGGATTTCTGTGAGTTCAAGCCAGTCTTGTCTACATAATTGTAGGCTAGCTAGGGCAACATAGTGAGACGCTGTCTTGAAAAAGAAAAAAAGGGGCCGGTGAGATGGCACAGAGGGTAAGAGCACTCACTGACTACTCTTCAGTCCTGAGTTCAAATCCCGGCAACCACATGGTGGCTCACAACCATGCATAATGAGATCTGATGCCCTCTTCTGGTGTGTCCGAACACAGCTACAGTGTACTTACATATAATAACTAAATAAATCTTTAGGCCAGAGTGAGGGGGTCCAGAGTGAGCAGAGGTCCTGGAGTTCAATTCCCAGCAACCACATGATGGCTCACAACTATCTGTACAACTACAGTGTACTCATATACATAAAATAAATAAATAAATAAATAAATAAATAAATCTTTAACAAAAGAAAAGTCAATAAGCATCACACACACACACACACACACACACACTTTTAAAGAAAACAAAGTTAAAAGAGAAGGGCCTATAAGTCATTGGTAAATTAGTCAAGTAAACATTTCTTCCTATTAAGTTGATTACCTTAAGCATTTTCTTGCAGTATGGAAGACTGACAAGTATAAATCTTCATAAAGGATAGGGAAGGTTGTGAACTGATGTCACTGTTCTACAGAACATTAGGATTCCTTTTTCTCTTTCTCTTTTTTAAATTTTGGATTTTTAAAAACATTATTTTCTATGTATAAGAATGCTTTACCTGCATGTATGTCTGTGTACAACAGATATGTAGTGCCTGTGGAGACCAAGAAAGGTTGTCAGGTCCCCCAGAACTAGAATAAAAGATGGTTATGAGCCACCATGTAGATGCTGGGAATTGTACTCAGGAGCTCTGGAAGGGTGATCAGTGTTCTTTATTATTATTATTATTATTATTATTAGTATTAGTATTAGTATTAGTAGTAGTAGTAAGTACACTGTAGCTGTCTTCAGCACCCCAGGAGAGGGCATTAGATCCCATTATGGATGGTTGTGAGCCACCATGTGGTTGCTGGGAATTGAACTCAGGACCTCTGGAAGAGCAGTCAGTGCTCTTAATTGCTGAGCCATCTCTCCAGCTCAAGGACTGTTATTTTTGTGTGGGATGAAACCCAAGGCCTAATTCATGGTGGGTATACACTTTTTGACTGAGATACTTCTTTAATTTTTAACTTTAATTTTTGTATTAACATTAACAAAATGAGAAACAGCCTAATGAAGTGAATAAGTATAAAGTTCTAGAATCAGACCATCTGGATTAAAGAAAAACTAAATCATTAGGAAATTATGTAATTTTCACCAAGTAATTGTGCTTACATATACCTCAGTTTTATCACTTGTGTAATGGACATAACAATAATATCTAACTTACAGAGTTCTGTGATACCTAAATGAATTACATATTAACTTTTAATATTTATAATATTAGTTGAACACGATTCATTTCTCTAATCACAATACTCAAAAAACTAAGTCATTGAGAGTTAAATACTCCCCTTGGGTAGAGAGCTACTCTGCCTCAGAAAAGGGATTTACAATGGACATGCATTACAATCGAGATTTTTTTTTTTTTAAGAAAATGTACACATAGCTTTTCTGTTTCTGCACTGGGAAATTGAGACCTCTTCAAAGTGTGTGGTAGAATTAAAGACAACCCATGGTCATCTGAATTGTTATTGGCTCACTGATGGTCCCTGGGAAAAAAATGAAAAGTCATTACTGCAGTTGAGATGCTTGACATAGGGCTTGGGCCGAGTATGTTGTAGAGTGGGATGCAAAGGACCACTTGGCATCCTTGCTACAAGATATTTTCTCTCTCACTCTACTGTTCCTAGCTAGTGCTGCCTTGTCCTGAAAGGTGGCCAAGATGATTGACACCAGAGAGATGGAGCCAAAGAAGAAACAAAACTCTCAAGAAAATATTGAAAAAACTAAATGATTAGAAAAATGATTGAAGGATTTTAGTGCACCTGTGCTACAGGCTCTACAAATAGACACAAACCATTTTGAAACGTCTGCAGCTCTGGGAGGACTCACTAAGGTTCCACTTGATTTTATAATAAGGTTATTTAGTAAATTAAATCGTGCCTCATTTCAACATAAAAGTCTGTTGGCATCTATTGACAGATATTGCTACAGGAGAATACCTAACCTTAAATTTCAAATCCTAAAGTGCTGCAAAATCTGACGCCCGTGTTCAAACATGCTATCAGAAGTGGAAATTTCTGCATCAGATTTGTGATAGGTTGCAGTTAAAACACAGGTGCACTAAAATGTTTTGGAAAATTACCTTCGAACTCTGAGAAATAGAAAAGATTTTTTTTGTTGTTGTTTAGACTTAGATCACACCCTCAAAGTATGATGAAAATAAAATCTGAAAAAAAAATATTACTGATCCCAAGCATTTACTTCGAGGCACTCAGTAACAAATGGGATGTCTTTGTCCACCCCTCCCCTCAGGGATTAAGGAACTATGCAGAAGAGAAGGTGAGAAGATTGTAAGAACCAGGGGTGGTGGATGGCACCTAGCGAACAGTGTCTTCCAGACAACACAGGATTAATGCGCAGATGACCTCAGAGACGGTGGCAGCACACAGGGGGGCCTCCAAAGGTTCAAGCCGGAGGAGGTCCCAGCACCAAAAGAGGGAAGTGGACATGTTCTTCCACAACCAACAAACTTGTCTACAACCGATGTCAGCTCCCAAAGGAGACATGGGCTCCGTCCACTGGAGTCGCTCTGAGTATGTTAACCACACTTTGAGAGAGGAACTAAGGCCAGGCGTAGATGGCCAACACAAAACCGTATTTTTAAGGGAAAGAGAGATGAGAGAGGGGAGACAGAGAATGAAGTTGGGGGGGTGTAGGAAGCATCAGGGTTGATCAAAACCTATTGTATGCTGCCTTGGCTTGAGGCAGAAGGTTCCATAGGTAGCTATCTGTTTCCTCAAAAGGTCAGATGCTTGGGGTACAGAGCTAAACAAAGAATTGTCACCAGAAGAAATTCGGATGGCTGAGAAACACCTTAAGAGATGTTCAACATCATTAGTCTTCAGGGAAATGCAAATCAAAACAACCCTGAGATTCCACCTCACACCAGTCAGAATGGCTAAGATTAAAAACTCAAGAGACAACAGGTGCTAGGGAGGATGTGGAGAAAGAGGAACACTCCTCCACTGCTGGTGGGATTGCAAGATGGTACAACCGCTCTGGAAATCAGTATGGCGGTTCCTCAGAAAATTGGGCATGACACTTCCAGAGGACCCTGTCATACCACTCCTGGGCATATACCCAGAGGATTCCCCTGCATGCAATAAAGACACATGCTCCACTATGTTCATAGCAGCCTTATTTATAATAGCCAGAAACTGGAAAGAACCCAGATGTCCCTCAACAGAGGAATGGACACAGAAAATGTGGTATATTTATACAATGGAATACTACTCAGCAATTAAAAATAATGAATTCATGCAATTTGTAGGCAAATGGTTGGATCTGGAAGATATCATCCTAAGTGAGTTAACCCAATCACAAAAGAATACACATGAATTGCAATCACTGATAAGTGGATATTAATGAGCCCAGAAGCTCTGAATACTCAAGGCACAATTAGCAAGTCAAAAGATTCCCAAGAAGAAGAAAGGAGTGGACCCTGGTCCTGAAAAGATTGGATCCAGTTTTGTAGGCGAGTACCAGAACAGAGAAATGGTGGTGGTGGGGGGAGGACTCATGGGACATATGGTGAGGGGGGGACTGGGAAAGGGGAAAGCCTTTGGAATGTAAACAAAGAATATAGAATAAATAATTTTTTAAAAAAGGTCAGATGCTGTTTCCTCTTCTGTGAAAATAAAGATGAGAGAAGTACTAGTAAAAACCAAAAATCATTTACTCCCTGCCAGGCCCACCTGAGACTCAACTTGCAGAGGTGAGTCGTGTATGTGTCCCAGAGCCCCACTGTCTATCTCTGGGCTACTCCTCAGTCCCTGTGGGACCCCAAGAGTGTTCTGTTTCCCCATGGAAACCTTTGGGGGGAGCAAAACTAACCGGTGTGGAACCCGGACCTACTAATCCTATCTCAGTTGGATCTGCCCGCCATCCCAGTTGGTATGCCTGGGACATGGCCTGCAGAGGTAAGTTACCCACAGTCCCCTGAGCTCCATTGTCTATATCTAGACTTGCTCAGGACCTCAAGAACTTCCTACTATCCCATGTAGGCCTGCAAAGATCCCATGAACTGCCAGCTTAGAACATAACCCCACCAAATCCCTTGCCAGTGGAGTCTGACTGAGACACAGCCAAGAGAGTCCAGTACCCTGGCCTCCATTATCTGCCCCTCAGCTACCCCCACACCTCCCACTAAAGTGGAAACTTCTGGTTTCTTTGGTAAGTCAGTTATGCCAAATGATGTTTTGCTGGGGCACACAGGTGAAAGGATGTCTTGCTAACGCAAACATGTGAAAGGACGCATAATGTTAAAAAGGAATATAAGGGCCGGGCGTGGTGGCACATGCCTGTAATCCCAGCACTTGGGAGGCAGAGGCAGGCAGATTTCTGAGTTCGAGGCCAGCCTGGTCTATGGAGTGAGTTCCAGGACAGCCAGGGCTACACAGAGAAACTCTGTCTCAAAAAAAAAAAAAAAAAAAAAGAAAGAATATAAATATAACCAAACAGACCTTGAACAATACTAGATGGTATTGGTATGCCTTGCCATTCCTTACTGGTCATTGTCTGTCATAACTTTATAGAAAGAAACACACCGAAAAACTTCTGGTGGTGTTCTGGCAACTTCTTGCCAGTTCCACAGACTCAGGCAGATTGGCAGAGTGAAGTGGAAGTTTGAGGATATGTCAGCTGACACAGGTTCACATGGTGCTGGGCTGAGGCAAGACCCACGGATGACATGTAATGTTCGGAGAAAGCATAAGTAGGACTAGCTTCCATGGCTAGCTTTGCAATGCTTTTTTGGTCTCATGTCTTTGTCTTCACTGATCTTCACTTCATTGAGAGAGGTATGATAGAGAAATTCTCCTGGTGTCCCTGCTGGTCCTGGTCGCTCCTGCTGGCCCATGCCAATTTGGTGGAGGCCTGACTGTTTCTGCTGGGTCTTGCCACCACTTACTTGCTGATTTGTGTTTGCTGTCCTGACACTATTGAACTGGACTGCTGACATCCCAACAACTCCGATTGGATTTTTTCCAAAGAACTATTTCTAAACAAATCTGCTTCCCTGTATCCCAATGACCTTTCTTTTCCACCCCCTCTGGTGGGTGGTGGGCTAGAAGGGAGGTTAAAGCATTTAAGAACCATCATTAAAAGTAGGTTTTGAAAAATCTAAGCCAACAGCCCACTTTTCCTAGAAGTCCTCCAGCCATCGGCATCATCCAGCCAACAACAAGGGAAGGACAGATGCCTAAAAGATAGCTTAAGAACACAATCAATAATTCCCAGGCGAATATGGGAACACCACGGCCCAGCTATCCTGGATAAACTAAAGCACAGGAAGAGGATCTTAAATTCAATCTTATAAAGATGACAGAGGCCTTTATAGAGGATTTGAATAAATCTCTTAATGAAATACAGGAAAATATATCCAAGCAGGTAGGGGCATTAAAAGAGGAGACTAATAAAAATAAAGAAATACAGGAAAATACAACCAAACACGTGAAAGATATGAATAAAACTGTCCAAGACCTGAAAAGGGAGTTAGAAGCAATAAAGAAAACACAAACTGAGGCAACCCTGGGGATGGAAAACCTAGGAAAGTGAACAAATACTACAGACATAAGCACTGCCAACAGTATACAGGATATGGAAGAGAGAATATTAGTATATTAGTCAAATAAAATGCAAGAATAGGAATAGAAGAATGAGAAGATATGTAGCAGATGTGAAGCTTGGTCTTCATGCTGGTCCCCTAACAACTGGATCAGGGGTTGTCGCTGAGCCTGTTGCCTGCTTGCCTGTGAATCCCATGCCACCAAATGGACAGCCTTGTCTGGCCTCAGAGGGAGAAGGTGCGCCTAGTCTCACAATGATTCAATGTTCAGGTTGGGGGAGGGGATGACACCCAGAGAGAAGAGGAAGGTGGATTGGGAGGAGGACTTGCATGAAGGAGTACTGGGAAGAGGAGGAAGATATTGGGATGTAAAGTGAATAAATAAAATCTTTAGAACTGACAGTCATTTATCATTTTGGAGTTTATGTACAACGTTGTGTGACAAAAAATGGATCTTGATTGTAAATCCTATTCAAATGGTCATTTAAAAAATGAGGATTAGTTCTGGACATATATTAAAATGTAAAAGAATTACCTTCTAAGGTGAAAAGTTTGACTTAAAATATACAATATTTTTGTGTTTTTATTTAAAATATGGTATCTCTACATAGCTCAGGCGATCCTAGAACTTGGTCTATAGATCAGACTGGCCTTGAACTCACAGAGAACTTCCTGCTTCTGCCTCCCAAGTGCTAGGAGTAAAGGCTAAATATATAGTACATTAACCGTAATTTTAAAATTATTATTGCTTAATTCTTGGAATGGAAGTATTACTGACTTTCTTAAAGGAAAATCATAATTGATGAATATGTTTATTTGCATTTCTCTGACTTTAGCCTTGTGATACCTGGTACGTTTCAAGATCTCCAGCATTTTTAAACCCCATTTTCGAAAAGATTTTCACTATCTTGGCCATACCTACATCAGCTCCTTGATTGAATCATTTTTGATCTGAGCGCTACCAACTTTCTTGAGTTGCTAAGGAGAATATCATGATTTAAAAGCCAGCTGTGAGAAGGCCAGGCCCTGCTACTGCCGGATGTTCAGGGTTTTCTTGTATGCACTAGACTCTGGAACTGTCAAACAGTTCCGCGTCACTGATGGTTTGCTAGTGACATAGATACTACTTTAGTTGTTATTCCATCTCTTTGCTACTCATATGGTAATGGTGTCCTGTTAGTTTTTACTCATTTAAAGCGAAAGTGAAAATTTCAAATTTATGAAAGTCATACTTTATAACTGATAAAGGTTTAAATTTGAAAAAAAAAGAATGCATTTATTAGTGATTACAGGAACTGGATAAAATGGCCATTGGAAGTGCAGGGTTAAGGATCTTTCAGTGGTAAGATGGACTTCAGACCATTAGACACAGCTTTTATAAATTCATGGTCAGTAACTTTATTTACTGTAGAATTTAATTGCTTATTAATGTTTTCTGCTCCTCTGGTAATTAATTTTAAGTTACAGTAATTGTCAATCTTAATTAAAGATGAAACTAAGTATTGAAATAAATTTGACATCTTTATAATATGCAAGTATATAAAATATTTAAAGATTTTTTAAAAAATATTTGTTTTCTTAAGGTCATTTAAAAAAAGATTTATTTATTTATATATGTGAGTACACTGTCACTGTCTTCAGAAGAGGGCATCAGATCCCATTATGGATGGTTGTGAGCCATCACGTGGTTGCTGGGAATTGAACTCAGGACCTCTGGAAGAGCAAGCAGTGTTTTCAACCTTTGAGCCATCTCTCCAGCCCTAAGTGTTTTTTAAATGTGTGTATTTGTATGTGTGTATGTATGAGCACCACGTGTGTACCTGGTACCTGTTGCAGCCAGAAAAGGGTGTTGGAGCTCCTAGGACTGGAGTTATAGGTGGTTGTGAGCCACCACGTAGGTGCTAGGCACCGAACTAGGTCCTCTGCAAGAGCAATGCATGTTCTTAATTGCTGAGCCATCTGTCTAGCCCCGTTTCTCCTTTTTTTTTTTAATTTTACTCTGCCAGGGATCAAATCCAGGGCCTTGTGTAGTTGAGACAATTGTCTATCACTGAATGAAACCTCAAGCCCTTTATTATTTTATAAACTAATTTCACATACACATTGCTACATCAAATCCTTTCTCAAATTCTATACATCCTACTAGTATTTCCATTTCATAAGAAGATGAGATTCAAAGAGATAAGTGGTTTGCTCTAAATTGTAAAGAATGATGATAGTGATAAACGTGAGATCAAAACTTAGGCCTGAAGAAGAGATGCTGAAGTGGTTTCTATTTTTAATTTACACCAGAGTACTATGTACTTCATGGTGGATGAAAGATATCCACAGATGGTGTTAAGATATAAATATAAAATAACTTAAAGTGGATTATAAACCTAAAAGTAAATGATAAACTTCTGAAAATATAAAAGATAAATTGGGTTTCACAGAAATTAAAAACTTTCTTGTGCCTTGTCTTGGGCACTTTTCCTTCTGTTTGTTTCCTCCAATTTCAATGTTCATTTTTGCTCTACATTCTTATATTTTATATTTAAATAAATAAATAATCAACATACAAACAAAAAGCTACCAGGAAAAAAATTACTGGACTTACGAAAATATATTTTCTACATTATCCCAAAGCCGAAATTTTTAAAATTTCCTGTCTGTTTCTTTCAACTTATGCTATCAGAAATTGCTGTGGGTATTTTGGATGCTGCCTTATATCTCCCAAGAAATAAAAAGTAGTAGATGAGATGGAGAGGGAGATGTGAACTTCATGGAGATGAGCACTGATGAAAATTTGTGGAACTTAAATGTGATAAGGAGTGTGGATCTTAAGATAAAAATTAACAAATTGCCAAAGTAGCTACTTTATTCAAAGATCTGTCTGTGATGGCAATATGGTATTGAAAATTAGCTGAATAAAATGGTTATATACATACATACACACAAATACACGCATGTATATACTGCATCTGCTTCTGAGTCAGATGACCTTAATTTAATCCCAGAAATCCATGTAAAGGCATAAGGACAGAACTAACTCTACATATGTAACCCACCCAAATAGAAATAAAAAGTTTTTTTTAAAGTGGAAGACTATGGAAAAAGAAGAAAAAGACAACCCACATAGTTGAAGAAAGTATTTAGAAAGCAAAATATGATATGGATCATGTATCTATAACATACAAAACACTCAAACTCAAGAAAGTTAGGCATACTCAGGCCTATAATTCCACAACTCAGGAGGCTGAGGCCAGAGGATTAGCATAAATTTGAAGCCAGCCTGGGCTACACAGTGAGGTCAACTATAAACTATAAAGTCATACACTATTTCAAACAAACAAACACACACACACACACACACACACACACACACACATCCAGAAATTCAATAATAAAAATCAAATAAATGAGTTTTTAAAGGGGGCAAAGGAAAGGCTGGAGGGATGGTTCACATCTTTAAAGCACTAGCTGCTCTTTCAGAGAAGCAGGGTTCATTTCCCAGCATCGATGTAGCAGCTCAAAAGTATCTCTAATTTCAGTTCCTGGGGATTCTCCATGGAAACAGAAAAAAAAATCTTTCTTTGTATTCTATTTTAATTTCTCTATTTTATTAATTTTCAAAAAAAAATGTTTTTGAAACAGGATCTCTCTATGGTATCCCAAGAACTTGCTCCGTAGACCTGACTGGCCTCAAACTCACAAAGGTCCATTTGCATCTGCCTCCAGAGTACTGAGATTAAAGGCATGTGAAACCACTCCCAGGTCTAGAAAGATGTTTAGAAATTTGTTTAAAAGCATGAAAGATCCAGAATAATCAATACAGTCCTTAACAAGAAGTATAGTGCTGTCACTATACTTGACTTCAAGTTTATAGTACACTACAGAGCGTTGCAGCAAATCCAACAAGCTATCAGCACAAAAGCACATGCATCCGTGTATCAATGCATGGATGTGGTAAAACAGAGGGCCACACATAAGCTTAAGGAACTATTGCTGGTTCATTTTTAGCAAACACCTCCAAAATAAGCATCGGAAGGAAGATAGCCTCTTCAGCAAATAGTACTGGGAAAACTGGGCATCCACATGTAGAAATATGAAAATAGTTCCCTTTATCACCTTGAATAAAAATAAACAGAAACAGATCAAAGACATTAATGTAAGACTAGAAATTGCAAAGCTGCTAGAATTATGGGGGAAACACTTAAAAAACACTTAAAAATACAGGCTGTAGGCAAAGACTTTCTCCATAGAAGTCTAGTCACTTGGGGCAACAATGGACAAATATGACCCTGATGAAATTAAAAAGGTTCTGCACAGCAAGGGCCACAGCTAACTGAATGAAGAGATAACCTACAGAATAGGAGAAAACCTCTTGCTAGCTATACATCTCACAGAGAATTCATATTTAGAATCTACAAAAACAAACAAACCTTCAAAACTTAAATAGGTAATCCATCAGCTTGATCAATAAAATGGCTAATAAAATGAAGAGGCAGTTATCCACAGACGAAACTCAAATGTCAAATAAACATGAATGATGAATCATGCTCAACTTTACTAGCCATCAGAGAAATGCAAACAGACAAAAAACCCTGAAAAACTACCTTTTTTTAAACTCCAGTTCTGTTTTATTCCAGTCAGTTATTAAGAAAACACTTAAGAAGTGCTCGTGAAAACACAGACAGAACCCTTATACACTACTAGCAAGGAGGGAATCTAGTTCAGCCACTACAGAAGTGCATAAGAAGGTTGCTTTTCTTTTCTCTTTTTTCTTTTCTTTCTTTTCTTTTCTTTTCTTTTCTTTTCTTTTCTTTTCTTTTCTTTTCTTTTCCCTTTCCTTTCCTTTCCTTTCCTTTTCTTTTCCTTTCCTTTCTTTTCTTTTCCTTTCTTTCTTTTCTTTTCTTTTCTTGTTTTCTTTTCTTTTCTTTTTTCTTTTTTCTTTTTTCTTTTTTTAAGCTCAAGGGTAATTATTTCAGTTTAAAAAGGAGGCTCCAGCAAGTTGTAAATCTCACAAGCTGCCAGCAGGAGGAGTATCGAGACCGTGAACTTTTAAGTCAGTAACTCATAAGGAAGCCCAAAGTATTAGGGAGTTACAAATCATGGCTCTGGCCGAAAGAAAAGGACATAAGGGAGAGAGAGAAAAAAGTTATGCCTTTCAGAGTCAGGGCTGATGCACCCAGCAGAACCTTTAGGTAACATCTCATAGAAACATGATGGTTTCTTTAAGAGTTAAAAGGAGATCTTTCATTTGATCCAAAAAATCATTCCTGGGTATTTACCAAAATGCTTCAAGACAACATATCACAGCCATGCCTGAGCATCAGTGTTTACAACAGAGCTGCAGTGCTCACAACAGCTCAGTTATGGAACCCATCAAAGTAATTACCAGTAGAGGAATGGATTAGGAAAATAGAGACACAAGTGGATTTTCTTTCAGTCATTAAACAGCAATTGCCTGTTATTTGCAGTAAATGGATCCAACTGGAAATAATCATATTAAGTACTGTAAGCCATTCTCAGAAACGCAAGTATCACATGGATATCATAAAGTCATGTATACTATGTGCATATATGTATGCATGTATATATATATATATATATATATATATATATATATATACACACACACACATTTATATGTATGTCATGAAAATGGCACTAAAACTGTGGAAACGGGGGGGGGGACTAATGAAGGGAGGTGAGAAAAGGGAGTACAAGAAGGAGAGCAAATGCAATAAACAGGGACAAAAGTTTAAATATTTAAAGAAGAGGGGGAGGAGAAAAGGAAGGAAGAGTGCAAGCCACTACTTTGTAGACTAACATAAACAAAGAGTTAAAAGAAAAAGAAGAAAAACACAACAGTTATGCCCAGCCTGCTCACATACTCACAGAACAGGAAAGAGACTAAGTCACAGGAAAATAAATAACAAAAGACCACAAGCACCACTTACTGTGAGGACTTAGCCTTTGCTTCCTGGGTGTCTGTGCCCCCTTTACCTTCCCACAGCTTGTCTCTGTCACCTGCCCATCTCAAATTCTGTACCCTCTTTCATTCTGTAGCTCAGAATGCTCTATAAACCTCGAACTTTTAGCTTATTTTGAAGCCTCCTGTTTGGTGAGACTCCTGTGCATGTGTGTAGTTATTACATTTGTAAGCTTTTCTCCTGTTAATTTGTCTATTGTCTGCATTTCCCCCAAGACTGAACCTTTAAACAGAATGGGGAGAGTCCCTTTCACTTCTATAGCAGGTCTTACCTTCTTTCTTTGATATTTCTCTTCTACGATAGGGATACATTTATCTTCTAAGCACTGCCCCTCCCCCATTTTTTTTGATACTCTTGCTATGCAGCACTGGGCATGCCTGGTACATACTATATAGTTCAGGCTGGCCTCAACTTCTTGGCACTCCTCCTGCCTCAGCCTCCTACGTGCTAGATTACAGATGTGCATGAACATGCCTGGCAAGTTATTTTCTTTATCCTCTTGATTTTTTTTTTTTAGCTCTAAGTAGTCTCAAGACTAAATAAACATTGAAAGTACAATGCAGCCAGGTGTTCACACAGGCTTTTTGTTCCAGGACTTGGGAGGCAGAGGTGGGGGGATCTCTGTGTATTCTTGCCAGTCCTGGTCTAAATAGCAAGTCCCTGGCCAGCCAAAGCTACATAGTGAGACCCAGTCTTGAAAAACAAAACAAAACAAAACACAACAAAACAAAACAAAACAAAACCATATAATTCAAAGCTTTTTCTGATCTACTTGGGATTAAGTTCTAAATAAGAAACCCTATCAGAGTCTGGCAGGGTTTTCTACTGTAAAATTCTTCATCTTTCTTTGTAAGGGATGGGTTTTTGTTAGGATATATTGTATAAATATCACATCACTTATTAAAGTTCAGTTTATTTTTGCAGTATATCCATGTACAATAATCTGTACCACAAAAACTTTTGCTTAAAGGAGATAAGAAACCAGCATATTTTGTGTTTGGGTCACCTCTCAATCACAAAAGAACACACATGGAATGCAGTCACTGATAAGTGGATATTAGTCCGGAAGCTCAAAATACCCAAGAAACAATTCACATATCAAATGATGCCCAAGAAGAAGGAAGGAGTGGCCCCTGGTCCTGGAAAGGCTCGATGCAGCAGTGTAGGAGATTATCAGGACAGGGAAGTGGGAAGGGGAACAGGGAGAAGGAAGAGGGCTTATGGGACTTTCAGGGAGGGGGGGATCCAGGAAAGGGGAAATCATTTGAAATGTAAATAAAGAATATATCGAATAAAAAATAAAACAGCAAAAAAGGAAAGAAAGAAAGGAAGGAAGGAAGGAAGGAAGGAAGGAAGGAAGGAAGGAAGGAAGAAAGAAAGAAAGAAAGAAAGAAAGAAAGAAAGAAAGAAAGAAAGAAGCCAGCATATTCTGAGCTCCAGCTGTGTAGCCATAGCCCAGGGGGAAAATTGTTTTACAGTGGATGTCATCTTACAACATTAAAAATGTTGTGTAAGCTTTAATGTGCGCAGAAAAGAAATCCACATATCAATGTGCTTACCAAATTCTTATAGAGTCACCACAGGGACTGGGCTAAGTAGCACGAGGGCATTTATGTCATGTGGAAGTTGATGTCACATCCTTGATTTTGATCTAGAGATGTGTCAAGCTAAGTGATACATCTGCAGGAATTGTATCTAAAAATGGACATTAGACCCCATTCAGATGTTGATAGGCCAGGACTGTTAAAAATGTCTAAAGGCTGAGTGTGGTAGTGCAGGCTTGTAATCCAGTATTGGGGAGGATGAGGCAGGGTGGAATGTATCTAATATATTTTGACCTACAACCTCCCATCTCTCCGCAGTCATGTTTGACTTAGATGCAGATGCAGCTTCCTCAGAGAATTTCAGTTCCTTCACATACATTTGGTATTATATTTTCCAGTTTCATCCAATGGGGTTCTATTCTTTATCGTTTGCTTCAATAATTCGATTCTAATCTAGAATCTAATTGCTAGACTCAGCTAGTGGTAGCCTTTTAAATGTATTTCCTGGGTCCTCTCCACTTTTTATTATTTCATGACACTAGGCATCAAAATCTGGGTCTCATGAATTTTTTTTGAGACAGAGTTTCTCTGTATATCCCTGGGTGTCCTGGAACTCACTCTGTTGACCCTCAGAAATCCGCCTGCCTCTGCCTCCCAAGTGCTGGGATTACAGGTATGTACCACCACTGCCCGGCTGTGGTCTCACGGATTTTAAGCGAGTGATACCTACCCACTTAGCTGCATTCCAAGCCCACTGTGGCCTTTTAATCAGATTCCTTCATCATTTGATTAATCTTTGGAATAAGAAGCATTCTGTTGTTATATATTCCCTGTTCCAGCTGCACAATCGGTTATTTATCCTGAATTCCTGCCTCTTTTTGATACTATTTAGAAGCTGAACAGAGGTATTAGTCCTCTCAGCCATCCTGGTGGACATAACTAGATAATTTCTGCATTTCACACGAGATCCCATGCTTTTGCACTGAACATATCTGACACTATGTAACAGTTCACACCCTGGTCACAGTCACCCAGATGGGGGTCAGAAACCCTGCCTTGGGTTATCCTGAAACCTACCATTCTTTGCCAATCTTAATGCCTTTAGATCAAATTATTCTGAAAGGAAATGTAGAAAATGGAATCTAGTAGGTGGAGTAGGGAAATAAAAAACAAAGGAAGAATGTAAATGGGAGACTTAAATGAAGTAGCAGGGGAGAAATCTTTGCAGTGTTACTTTCAGTTAGTACTTTTTGTTCTGCTATTTGGAACTGTCCTTCAAATTTTCTATCTCATTTTTAATATTTATCATGGAAAATTAGTGTATAGAAGGAAAGAAAAAAGTAGACTAAGCTTTTGTTTGTTTTTTTGAGGCAGGGTTTCTCTCTGTGTAGCCCTGGATGTCCTGGAACTCACTCTGTAGACCAGGCTGGCCTCGAACTCAGAAATCCACCTGCCTCTGCCTCCCAAGCGCTGGGATTAAAGGTGTGCGCCACCTCACCCCAGCTGAATGAGCTTTCTTACACCTATTACAAGCTTCATTAATTTACATTCCTGGCCACTTAATTTATTTTCCCCACACTTTCTGTCCTCGATCATTGTGAACAGATTGCAGATATCACATTGTTTTTAAAATATACATTTATTTTATAACAATGTTAGGTTTATAGAAAATTTTAAATGACAGTACTTAAAATTCCCATATGCTCAATGCCTATTTTTCTCTGTCATTAAGATCCTATATTAATTAGTACAGTGCCTCCTTTTTCCTAAAGGGCAGCATTGGCATGAACCACGTGGAAGACATAGGTTGATTTGGTGTATCCATTAAGCCTCTTATCTGTCCCTAACTGAACGGTGTGAGCGAAGGGGATCAGTTCAGTTTTGTTTATTTGTTAGTTTTGGTTTTGTGCTGACATGCTGCTGCCTAGGCCAGGAACCAGATTTAATGACTTTTATATAAAGATGATAATTGAGTATCTGAAAACCTAGGGTATAACTACAGCCACCACTGAACCTTGTGGCCTCAGGAACACAGAGGAGTGTTCAGACGGTCTGACCTGTCATTACAGTCTAGACCTAAGATTTCTAGGCAGGAGTGCTGGACTAGGGAGAGGAGCTTGGGCCCGGTAGTAAGGCAACAGTTTTAGGGCTTGAGAAGGCCTATGGTGAGCGGAGCTAATATGTGTGAATGAGACTGTCAAGAAGTCCAGGGGGAAATTTTGAGAGGTGAATACATCTGAAACCTAGTGTTTTATAAACACTATGATCATTTGCCTCAATTTTATCTTGGCTCTTTGACCAAGAAGGCACTTAAAGCCAAAGCTAGGAGTCATGGGGGCAATCCTTGAATGAGTAGCTTTAAACTTTTTGACATGTAGGCCAGTGGACCAGGGTCTATCCCCAGCATTTGAGCAAGGACTCTCAATGAAATTCACTTTCTTTTCCCAAAAGGCAGAGAGAAGAGTTTTTTATTGTTCTTCTTGTGGTAGGGCCAAGGTGGGGGTAACGAGGACAGGCAACTTGAAGATTTATAGAGCCTTATCTATATGAGATGTTCAATTTCGATTGAGGCTCATTTTCTAGTGTCCATAAGGCCTCAAAAAGAAGCTTAACTGTAAGTCCAAACTCTGAAATCAGGATTCTACAATACCCCATTATTCCCCCAAATAAGTGAAGTTGTGGCAGGTATAACAATTAGTGTGTGTGTGTGTTATGGATGGTTGGTTGTTAGCTGCCATGTGGGTACACTTAATTCAAACCTGGTTCTTTGTAACAACAGCTAATGCTCCTAACCACAGAGCCATCAGTATTAACCGATGGCTTAAAAAGTCAGCTGTCTTAAGGACTGTGCCTTTTGAGAAGATATTTGTACCTCCATGGCACCTCCATTCTGTATGGAGGTTTCATTGTCTGGGCAGCAGGTGAGCATGTTATCTACATATTGAAGAAAGACAGTACTGGGAATTAGCTGTAAAGGTGAAAGGTTCTTATGTAAGACCTGGCCAAACAGATGGGGGCTGCTTTGGAAAGCCTGAGGCAGGAGAATCTAAGTTAATTCAGACTTCAGGGGATATAAGTGTCCAGAAAAGGAACTAGGGTCTTTGAGAGAAAAAAGTCTTGTTGAGGGGTTAGAATGTGATCATCCAGGAAGTGATGTATTCCATGCCTCAGGGGAGAACTTATTGAACAATAGAGGAATCTATACTAGGAGGTACCTGAGAATAGATGTTGAGCAAGTGCCTGTGGAGTATTGAGCCTGAAGTTTTTGTCATTAAAGCTAGAGCTGAGTTTTGACAATATGCCACCCAGTATGAGTAGTAATACTAGGAATGGCTATATTAAGATGCGTTGTTCTCAGGAGTATACCAGAGGGAGTGTGAAGCCCCTTGTTAAGGTTGCCTTTCACTTCCAGGGAGACAGAGCAAGGGTGGGACAGAAAATGGGGTCCAAGAAAATTAGTCAAGACAGAACAAGTGACTCCATATAAATTTAAAAATGTGTATGTTCTAGGGGGTGGAACGATGGCTCAGTGGTTAGGACCATTAGCTGTTGTTACAAAGAACCGAATTAACTGTCCCCACAAGGCAGCTAACAACCAACCATCCATAACTAAAACTCCCTGCGGGCTGACAATTTCTACTGGCTTCCAAAGGCATTGCACAGATGTGGTATAAAGACATACATTCAGGCAAAACACCTACATGTACAAAAATTACCAAAAACAACCTTTACAAAGCTCTTTTCAAAAAGAACTTACTTCTAATTCTTGCCACATCAGGACCACCAGATACATATCCATAAGGCCAACCACTAGACCCTCTCAATCAAGCTGAAGGAGGTGTTCTTCCTGCACAGGTTCCATGTGGGTTGAGAGTGGTCTGATCCTGCCCCAAGATCACTCTAACAGTCCAGGCTAGCCTAGCCTCTTGAAGTGCTCTCTAGTGACCAGACTACTCTAACTGCCTTAACATCAATTTACAGCCCCTTAAGATGCAGGTGACCAAGCTCCACCCTATAGAGTAGGGGAGGAGCCCAAAATCAGGCCACAGACCAATCCCAGACCACCCTGGAAAGCCACTGCCTGCTACAGACCCCCCCCCCCAATAAACTATATGAAGCCTCACTCCTGCTCAGTTCTTTGCTGCTTCTTTCAGGATTCTTTCCCAATAAATCTTGCCTGATGTTTGTTGTACAGTGTGACTTTGTGGTATTTCTTAGCTCCCAACTGCCAGGATGCCTTTCCCTTCAGAGCTGCAACACTTGTATTGGGGGGAAACCTTTCTCCTCAGAGCTGTAATACTTATATTCCTGCCTCCCCCTCTCAAGTATTTGGATACAAGCAAGCATCACCATGCTCAATTTTACTCTAGTTCTTTAGAATACGTCCCAAAGGATGAGGAATATTTCTCTCCCTTTTGAAAAAAAAAACTTTTTTTTTTTTTTTTTTTTTTTTTTGTCTTCTGACCGGAGTCAGAAAACCCGCTGGACAAATTCTAAAAGAGCTGTAACACTTTTGAAAAAAATCTTTTTCAGTGGTTTAAAGAAATTATTTGGCTGGTAGCCTAACCAGGTATGCAGAGGGCACCAGAGTGAAAGATTTCCCAGGGCATAGCCTGCCTGGGTGCCTTCTGCACCAGGGAGCCGGGCAGTTCCACAGCTGCCTGAGCAGGCAGGGGAGCGTCTGACCTGCAGGAAGTCCCATAGATAGACTGAGCCTCATGGACCAAGATCCCCACCATCTTGGATCCCGCAGTTTAACCAGGGAAGCTCCTGATCTACAGAGAGCCCCGCGGTTAGACAGAGCCCCACAGTCTGCCACAATCTTGGTGGGAGCAGCTCAACCAGACGGGGCCCTGTGGAGCACCACTGTCTAGGCTCCAGCAGTCCAGCCAGGAAAGCTCCGGTCCTGCAGGGAATCCCGCAGTTAGACAGAGCCCTGAGACCCACCACGATTTTGGAGCTGGTAGCCTAACCAGGCAAACCAGGAGGAGACAGCGGGAGGCCAGTTATGCGCCCAGCAGCAAGCCAGGAGGAGACTTGAGTCCACCCCAGCAGAGATGAGGAGGTAAATCAGAGCCCAGTGGCAGAAAACTTCTGGTTTCTGCCTCTGGAGCACAGACACCCTCTGCAACAGCAGGGCCAAATGCCAGGCTCACAGGAGCTTCAAACACCAACCAGTAACAACAAGACCAACTAACTCCAGAGATAAACAGATGGCAAAAGACAAACGAAGGAACATTACTAACAGAAACCAAGGCAATATGGCAGCATCTGAACCCAATTCTACAACCACAGCAAGTCCTGGATACCCCAACACACCAGAAAAATAAGATTTGGATTTAAAAGCACTGGTCATGATGCTGCTAGAGGAACACACACACACACACACACACACACACACACACAAAAAAAAAAAAAAAGACATAAACAAATTTCTTAAAGAAATGCAGGGGAACATGAATAGGTTAGAAGCCCTTACAATGGAAACACAAAAATCACTTAAAGAATTCCAGGAGAATATGGGTCAACAGACAGAAGCCAATAAAGAGGAAATGAAAAAATCACTTAAAAAATGTAGGAGAAATTGAGTCAACAGGCAGAAGTCATGAAAGAAGAAACACAAAAATCTCTTAAAGAATTGCAGGAAAACACAAACAAACAAGTGAAGGAACTGAGCAAAACCATCCAGGAGCTAAATACAGAGGTAGAAACAACTAAGAAATCACAAAGGAAGACAACATTGGAGATAGAAAACCTTGGGAAGAAATCAGGGGCCATAGATGCAAATATCAACAACAGCATACAAGAGATAGAAGTAAGAATCTCAGATGCTGAAGATACCATAGAAACCATTGACTCCACAGTCAAAGAAAATGCAAAATGCAAAAGGCTTGTAACCCAAAATATCCAGGAAATCCAGAACACAATGAGAAGACCAAACCTAAGGATTATAGGTATAGATGAGAGTGAAGATCTACAACTTAAAGGACCAGCAAATATCTTCAACAAAATTATGGAAGAAAACTTCCCTAACCTAAAGAGAGAGATGCCCATGAATATAAAAGAAGGCTTCAGAACTCCAAACAGACTGGACCAGAAATACCTCCCGTCACATAATGATCAAAACCCCAAACGTACTAAACAAAGAAAGAATATTAAAGGCAGTAAGAGAAAAGGGCCAAGTAACATATAAAGGAAGACCTATCAGAATCACACCAGACTTCTCACTAGAGACCATAAAAGCTAGAAGATCCTGGGCAGATCTCATGCAGACTCTAAGAGAACACAAATGTCAGCCAAGACTACTATACCCAGCAAAACTCTCAATCAACATAGATGGAGAAACCAAAATATTCCATGACAAAACCAGTCTGTTAGTTTATGTCTTTTTATTGGGGCATTGAGTCCATTGATATTAAGAGATATTAAGGAATAGTGATTATTTCTTCCTGTCATTTTTTATGTTATTTTTGTTTTTGAGTGGTTATCTTCTTTTGAGTTTGATGGAAGAAGGTTACTATCTTGCTTTTTCTTGGGTGCAGTTTCCCTCCTTGTATTGGAGTTTTCCTCCTATTATCCTTTGTAGGGTTGGGTTTGTGGAAAGATATTGTGTAAATTTGGTTTTGTCAAAAGGGCCAAGTAACATATAAAGGAAGACCTATCAGAATCACACCAGACTTCTCACTAGAGACCAGGAGCTGGTTCTTTGAGAAAATCAACAAGATAGATAAACCCTTAGCCAGACTAACCAAGGGGCACAGAGACAGTATCCAAATTAACAAAATTAGAAATGAAAAGGGAGATATAACAGAAACTGAGGAAATTCAAAAAAATCATCAGATCCTACTACAAAAGCCTATACTCAACACAACTGGAGAATCTGGAGGAAATGGAAAATTTCCTAGACAGATACCAAATACCAAAATTAAATCAGGATCAAATAGATCATCTAAACAGTCGCATAACCCTCAAAGAAATAGAAGGGGTTATAGAAAGTCTCCCAACCAAAAAAAAAAAATGTATAGAATACCAGAACAGGGAAGTGGGAAGGGGAGGATTGGGAACAGGGGGAGGGGCGGGGAACCAGAAAAAGGGAAAAAACAAAGAAATTATCTTTAGTATAGATGTTAATGCTCAACATTGTTGGATTTTTTTTATTGGATATATTCTATATTTACATTTCCCTTTTTCTGGTTCCCCACCCCAGAAAGGTCCTACATGTCCTTTTCTCTCCCCCTGCTCCCTCACCCACCCCTTCCCACTTCCCTGTTCTTGTATTCCCCTACACTGATGCTTTGATCCTTTCCAGCACCAGTATCCACTCCTTTCTTCTTGTCAGACATCATTTGGTATGTGAATTGTGTCTTTGGTGTTTGAAGATTCTCGGCTAATATCCACTTATCAGTGAGTGCATACCATGAGTATTCTTTTGAGACTGGGTTACCTCACTTAGTATGAGGTTCTCCAGCTCCATCCATTTCTCTAAGAATTTCATGAATTCATTGTTTCTAATGGCTGAATAGTACTCCATTGTGTATATATACCACATTTTTTGTATCCATTCCCCTGTTGAGGGACATCTGGGTTCTTTCCAGTTTCTGGCTATTATATATAAGGCTGCTATGAACAAAGTGGAGCATGTATCCTTATTGCATGCTGGGGAATCTTCTGGGTATATTCCCAGGAGTGGTATGGCTGGGTCCTCCGGAAGTATCATGTCCAGTTTTCTGAGGAACCGCCAGACTGATTTCCAGAGTGGTTGGATTTTTTTTTTAGAAGTTTATTTTTGGTGTTAGGAATCAGAGCTAGGCCTTCTGTGTATAAAGCAGACAGCTTACAAATATCAGACCTGCGGGTGTTGTGTGGCAGACTGTTTTTCTTGATGAAGACTCTCTTTCTCTGTCTCTGTCTATGTCTCTCTTTCTCTCTCTCTCTCTCTCTCTCTCTCTCTCTCTCTCTCTCTCTCTCTCTCTCTCTGTGTGTGTGTGTGTGTGTGTCTGTCTGTCTGTCTGTCTGATCACAGAAAGGGAGCCCACAGAGACCAAAGTAAGGATTTTATCAGTGTTCAATTTGTAGAAGCAGTGTGTTTTTGATTGGGATTACTAACATGGGGTTTGGTGTGGAGCAACTTAATCAGAAGCAGGAATGACTCAAAAGAAACTACATCACCAGGAAGCCCACCCTAACCTGGGTGTGAGGACTCCTGTAAACTGAAGCCCCTGGATTTGGACATTGTTCTTTCTCCAGTTGTGTTGGTTAGAGCCTCCACTCACAGCAACTGTGACTTCCTTTCTTTTGTTCCTAGGGTCCTTCCAGAATCTTCCATGTGTCTATTCTTTCCAGATATGTGGCCATATGTTTACCCCCTGCTTACTCCTGAGGTCAGTGAGCCTCCCATTCCTTCCAAGGGCAATTGTTTCAATTTGGAAGGAATGTTGCTTTTGAAGCACTGCCATACTCAGGGACCTGGCAATTTCTCAGTATCTTATAAAGTCTTTATGATGTTTCAAACAATACCCATATTTTTCTCAATATTTGTGCACCTCTACAGTACCAGGGATGGAACCCGGGGATTTTCTTTCTTTTTTTTAAAGATGTATTTATTTATTTAATGTATATGAGTATGCTGCAGCTGTCTTCAGACACAACAGAAGAGGACGTTAGATCCCATTACAGATGGTTGTGAGCCAATGTGTGGTTGCTGGGAATTGAACTCAGGACCTCTGGAAGAGCGGTCGGTGCTCTTAACTGTTGAGCCATCTCTCCAGGCCCCAGGGTTTTTTCTTTATGAACTTGTTTTGACTAGACAAGCTGTTTACAAAATTACAATCTTAGCTCCTAAAATATGTTTTCTTTTTGAGTCAGGGCCTAACAATATATCTCTGTAAGGACTTGAATTTTTGCTACTCCTGCTTTAGTGTCCAGAGTGCTGGGATTATAGGTTTGTACCACAAGCTTGGCTCTAATTCTAATTTTGTTTTCAAAGTGAGCCAATGCTCTTTCTTTTTTTTCCTAAAAATTCCACTTTTTGGCTGGCACAAACTTGCAACTTCAGCACTTAAGATACTGGCACAGAATGGTTTCCATAAGTTGGAGGTCAGCCTGGACTAAAGAGCAGATGATGTCTCAAAACAACAAGCAAAAAATTGTACTTTTTTCTCTTGATTTTTAAAAAAATAAATATTTTTTAAAAATATATTTTAAAAATTTTTGAAAAAAAATTTTGGTGGATTTTTGTATCTACGGTTATTATTAAATTGAGCCTATGCTTTTCATGTTCTTGTTTTATCATTGTGTGGTTTTACAATCTTAATAAATTGGCTGTGCGTGTGTTGTATCTTTTCCTGGCAGACATGAACAAAAATCTATTTATCAGATTAAACACTGATGATAATCTAAAATAACTATTCCACCCAAGACTCTCTTGCTAAACCAATGAATTTATTGGGCTTATGCACATATGTGACCCCAAAATAGATGCATCTCCAAAAATTTCACCTCAGCACAGATGACTTTTCCATAGCTACATAGATGGAGTTGCTTCGGTTAACCCTCTGTCTTCCCTATATACTCTGAGGCATCCAGAAATCACACAGCGGCAGAATTAAATACAACTGTGAGAGGGTACATGGAAGGTACTGAGTGGTGAGAATCTTCAATCCCAACACTCATGAGGCAGAGGCAGGGGGATCTCTGTGAGTTTGAGGACAGCCTGGTCTACAGAGTGAGTTCCAGGACAGCCAGGGCTATACAGAGAAACTAAATTAACAGAGAAAAGTAAATAAACAGAGAAAGTAAATTAATTACTATTAAGTAAGTAGCTAAAATGAGCTTCTCTGCTGAGATGCAAGAGCTGTACACATGTATCCACACAGGGATAAGTCCTTAGACGGTTGTTAGGAGCTGTATTAGTGGGAAATAGAGTCAATAACAAGTGCTATGGGAGGGCTTGTGTTCTTCAGATGTTTCTGAGACAGTCTTGCCATTATAGGCCTGGCTGGCCTGGTTCTCACTATGTATGCCTCTCTGACTTTCAACTCAGCATAATACTTCTGCCTCAGTTTCCCAAGTGTGCGGATGACAGACAAGGGCATCCTGCCTGGCTTGGTTTTTTGTTTTCTTTTCCTTTACTAAGTAATGGATCTTATCCCGGCATTCTCGTTATGCTCCGTTGTCTCCCTCAAGTCCTTCCTCCCCAGGTGCTCACCACGCCCCTCCAGGGCATCCTCATTCTTCTCAGTGCTGCTTTCCTACCCATGCAGTCCATTCCCCGCTCTAGTTGCCACCTCCCATTTCTTCATCCTCTCATGATATCTCCTTTCCAGTCTTGTGGACTATACACATATATAACCACACACACATACACACACACAATTTTTAAATTAGTTTCCTCATGTGAAACACACACCATTGCCTTTCTGAATCTATCTTACTTTAAATTGGATTTTGACAGGCGCTCATTTAGCCCTGTCTGCTCTCCAACTTGCTACGTAGCTGAGGGTGGCATTGACCTCCTGATCTTCCCGCCTCGCCATTGTAAATGCAGACAATATAGAAGTCTGCTACTCTGTCCAGTTTTTCTTTGCGGTGGGGGACATCTCATAACTCTCATGTCGCAATTGATCACTGAGGCAAGTTAGGGCAGGAGCTCAAGGCAGGGATCTGGAGGCAGCAACTGAAGCCGAGGCCACAGAGGAGTGCTGCTTCCTGGCTCGCCCAGACTGCTTCACCTTTTTTTTTTTTTTAACTTTTTATTGATTCTTTGTAAGTTTTATATTCTGCTTCCCAGTCCCAGTCATCTCCCTGTCCCCTCATATCTGCCCTTTGCTCTTGAAACTCTCCTCGCCCAATAAATACACACCACACACAACTGCAGCAGCAGCAGCAACAACAAAGTATAGAAAAATATCTCATGGTGTAGTATGTCACAGTGTGCCCTACAGTCCACATATCTTCACTTGCAAATGTGCATTGCAAAGAGTCACTGGTCTGGTTTGAGACACCATTCTCTGGCTTCTGTGACACCAGCAATATTGGATCCACACCAGGACTCCTCTTGGTTACCCTGTGTCGTGGAGATCCTGCAGTTTTGGATCGGCAGGATCTGCTGGCCCTTTCACATGTCCGAACTGTTCACAGATGATACAGAGTTAAGGGTGGGCCAACTCAAAGGCCTGGATCTGGGCCTGAGTGGTAGCTGAACTGGTCAGCCTGCTGGCTCTCCCTTCTCTGCACTACCAGAGCAAGCTCTGCAGCCCTGTTCTGGCTAGGCCACCCAGGGCTACCACTGACGGGAGGCAGGGTCGGATCTCCCACTCTCATGCCATCAGGATGGCTCGCCTGCATCCACACCTCTAGAGACAGTTTCACCATGCCGCTAGGTCAAGGCACAGGGCCCACTCTCCCAAGTGCTGCAGCCGGTGAGGGGCTGGGCCAGCTCTCCAGCTCTCTAGCCCTCGCTCTCAAACGCTTGGAGCTGGCTCACCAGTGGCTTTGCCATCAGGGCCAGCTGTACTGTGTTGCCCAGGTGAGGTGCAGGACCCAGCAAGTGCACAAGCGGGAGTAGCTCTCCTGATCTCATCATACCCTAGGGACCAGCTTTCTGGGGACTACCACAACAGGCGGCAATGGGCGGGAGGGCACCACCCCTGCAGCCAGGTCACTTCACAGCAGATGAGTAATGAGGTCAGCTCTCCTGCGCTCTCACCCTTGGGGCCCCCTCACCTGCACCCTCACAACCAGGGTCAGCTCTGCTGGGTTGTCCAGTCTGATGAAGTGCAGGGCCTGCTCTCTCGAGTCCTGCAGCTGGTGAGGGGCAAGGCTAGTTCTCCGGAGCACAAGACCCCCACTCCCACCCCACCCCCGCCCCATAGGCAGGCTTCTCCACTGCCTGAGTCAACCCTCACACACTCATGCTCTCCAGGCTGGTTCATTCTTCCCCCTCCCTAGCCAGGTACTGCTCCACTCTCCTGCCTGGTCAAGGCACAGGGCTCACTCTTCCTAGTGTTGCAGCCTGTAGCTGCTGAGAGGTGGGGGAGGTGGCGCCAGCTCTCCTGAGTTACTGCATCCAGTGAGGGGCGGGGCCAGTTCTGCACAGTCCCTGGACATCCCTGTGGGTCCTGGCAACTACCCTGATCAGGGACACGCCCATGTTCTCTGGTAGTAATATGAGCCATGGACATCCACCTGAAGCCGAGCCTCTGAGTAGCCACAGACTCAGGCATGGCGTTCCGTGGCAGCTCAGGCTGGGACTTCACTCAGGCGGCAGGTCTGGCCACTCAGAACAGGCCCTCGAGTCTTGAGTCTCCAGCTCAAGCTATGCCCATTCTCTTTCTCTCCCACCTGTCCACCACATACCTGTATATTGTGGTGGCTCCTGCTGCAGGCTGGTCACACAATGCTAGGCCCCTGGATGATGGCCCCCCTTGTGGTGTGGGACTGAAACCAGGTCTGTGGGTGTCTTTCTCAGCCCACACCGTGTGGCATGGAGGAACACAGGCCTCTGTTTACTTCCTCCCTCACTGTGCTGCCTGGATTTGATTTCATGTGATTTGATTTTATACGTGTCCTAGGCATAAAACAGCTTTGGCCACCAAGCCAGGCATCGATCTAGGATGAGCAAAGGACTCCTGCCCTCTGCTCTGCCCCTGACTGATGGAAGAACACCACCAACAAGATGTCTCGTTGCCCACTGCTGAGGTGGGGAGGGCGTGCAGTTATTTTAAGTGATAAATTGCTCTAAAATGTATTGTGGTGATACTTGTGAATTAAATTTTGTGAAAATACTAAAAATTAGTGATGTATACATTTAATAGAGTAAAATTTATGTTGTATAAAGTATATCTCAAAAAAGTTGTTATATAAACCAGTATGTTTCAGTAACATATTGGTTAGAGGAAAATTACAAGTTTTCAGTTGTATAAAAAAAATTCTTTTAATATCTCCAGAGCTAGGGATATGTGAATACCATTGAGCTAACCTGTCAATTCCCAGAGATTTCAACTTCTTAAAATAGAAGTGCACAATTTGGTGACTTTTACCTTCAACATTTCTACTCAGTGTATCACAGTAATCTAAGCACTCATGAGTCTGAGGCAGGAGGATGGAAAGCTTGAAGTCAGTAACCATTATATGCTGAGACTCAAAAAGAGACAAAACTTCATGTCAATGATATAACAGTAAATGATGTGATAGTTCAAACATGGTTCCTCATTAAATAGTCTAATTCTTCTTCATAGAATTCTCGGTCAATCAACTCTGCACATCTTTGGGCTCAGTGGGCTTTTCATATGTACATATGTATCTGTGTAGGTGTGCCCACTTGTGGGCAACTATGTGTGGAGGCCTGAGCTTGACATCAGAATGTCTAATTAGATTGCTTCACTTGCCTTATTTTTTAAAGGCTGTATTTATTTATGTCTTTTATGTACATGGGTGCTCTGTCTTCATGAACATCAGAAATGGAGATTGGATCCCATCGCAGATGGTTATGAGCCACCACGTGGTTGCTGAGAATTGAACTCAGGACCTCTGGAAAAGTAGCCAGTGATCTTGCCCACTGAGTCATCTCTCCAGCCTCCTCCTCACCTCTTTTTTAATTTTTTAAAAAAGATTATTTATTTATTATATCTAAATACACTGCAGCTATCTTCAGACCCACCAGAAGAGGGCGTCAGATCTCTTTACAGATGGTTGTGAGTCACCATGTGGTTGCTGGGATGTGAACTCCGGACTTTTGGAAGAGAGGTCACTGCTCTCAACCGCTGAGTCATCTCTCCAGCCCCACCTCTTTCTTATTTATTTATTTATTTATTTATTTATTTATTTATTTATTAGACAAGGTCTTTCACTGAACCTGGCTACTAAACAAGTGGGAGCTGCCTGTTTCCACTGCTTCTCACCCCAGTGCTGGGATTCCAAGGGCGTGCCAGTACTCTCAGCCTTATGTGGACACTAGGGATTCAAACTCAAGTCTTTTATGTAGCAAGTACTTCACCAACTGAGCTGTCTCCCCATCCTCCAGGTTGTGCAGAATTTTTAATATCTTATAAACTATTTTGTCATACACACACACACACACACACACACACACATATGCAGTTGGGGAAGGGAGAGGAAAAAGAGGAAGGAGAGGGACTAGAGGGGGAAGAAAAGGAGGAGAGGAGAAGAGAGGGAGATGGGGAGAGGGGAGGATTGTTCATACTTGTGATCCCAGCACTCAGAAGGCCCAAGCAGAAGGAACTACAAGTTAGTTCATGGCCAGCCTGAGCTACACAGTTGAGATTGTCCCATAGCAACAACAACAACAATCACAACAAAACAAAACAAAACAAAACAAACAAACAAAACCTTCCTAAACAAAAACTGAAACAGGCAGGAGAGATGGCTCGATTTGTGAATGCCAGAACCCATGTCAAAATATTAGGAGTGGTGGTGTGTGCTTGTGATCCAGGTCTGGGGAATAAAAGTCTGCTATTGGAGAATGGTGATTTGCCAAGCCATGACCCCTGGTCATTGAGAAATGCTGTTTCAAAAAAATGTAAATAGTGCCTAAGAAATGGCATTTTTATGTTGTTGACTTTTGATCTCCACAGTCCATGCACACACATGTATACTCCTCACCCCTCACCCACCCACCAAACAAAAACAAACTCAGTGCACAGTGCACATATGGACACAGGAGAACATACCTGTAATCCCAGGACTTGGGAGGCTGAGACAAGAAGTTTGTGCCAAGTTTGAGGTCAGCCTGGGCTAGGTAGCAAGACCTGGCCTTCTGAAATCCCCAAACAAACAACAAATGAAATAAGTGAACACAGTTCCTACCAGGCAGGTACCTGAATACAGTACACAGTCTGGATGGTTCTATGATACATGGTGGGAAAGGGGCATAAAGTAGAAAGAGATATTCACAGTATTGTATTGTTCCACAAACTATGAGAGACTGCTTTCCTGTGGACATCAGCTTTCCAGAATTTCTTAAAAGCCAGATATACATTATACATGCTTTTTGTCACGGCACTTGGGAGGCAGAGGCAGGCAGACCTCTGTGAGTTCAAGACTAGCCTGGTCTACAGAGTGAGTTCCAAGACAGCCAGAGCTTACAGAGTGAGACCCTGTCTAGAAACAACAACAAAAACATTCTTAAATGCATTTTCCAATGGCATAAAATGACATTTCAGTACAAAGCTAACGATGAAATTTTTGCAAGCCTTTTGGTTGAGGCCTGTAATCCCAGCCGCTCAGGAAGCTGAGGTAGGGAGGATCATGAGTCCAAGGTCTGCCTGGACTACAGAGTGAGTTCAAGGTTAGTCAAAGCAACTTTGCAGGAGTCTTCTCAAAATGAAAATCAAACTGGTTGGTGGTATACATCAGAGGATACTCGCTTCGAATCTCCTAAGCCTCAGGTCTTCACTGAGGGTGGAGAAAGAGGGTGTTCTTGCTCAGAGTGATGGGGGTGGATTCTAAGTGCACTTTAGAAATGCTAGTTCACCTTTCTGAGCTTCAGTTTCCTCATCTGGAGAAGAATGATGGAAATGCATCATTGTAATTGCGGGGACCTGGCAGATGACTCAGACACAGCAAATGTGATCTGTGATATTGTGATCTGGTTTCCTTGTAGTATTTAACATTATTAACTTGAAGTTCAATTTGTTTTGAGACAGAGTCTCTATATAGAGCAGAGGCCAGCCTGGAGCTCATGGTGTAGACCAAGTCAATCTCAAGTTTGTGGCAACCCTCCTCTGCTGCTCAAAATTGACCTAAAGAAACCTAAAAAATAAACAGCACAATTTGGTGGCTTAATCGAGCTCTTTGATGGTTGAAATGCAAATTCATTCGCCATTCTTAGCAAGGCTGTGTGAAGCTAGTTTCCTTCCTGTGGTTGGTGTTGGGACCATAATGTGATAGGAAGAGCATGACTGGCATAAACTGAGCCTTTGCCAGGGCACCGTGGTATTCATTCCCCACCTCTGTGGTGCTTTCAAGGTCCTCCAGCCAGCCTGCCGCTGAGTGATGCCCTTTGCTTTTCTTTTCTTTAGACAATCCAGCACCTGTGTGGTGTGTGTCCACTGCCTGTGTATTGTGTGTTATTCGTTATATGTTGTGGGTACACTGACTATGTGGTGTTTGTCCACTGCATTATTGTGCGGGTTCACTGCCTGTGTGTTATGTTTACACAGTGCATGCGGTGTGTGTCCACTGCCTGTATGCTGTGTTTCTACTGACTTAGTTACAGTGTCATCTTATAAAATCTCTGGCATAAAACTTACTTGTAAATTTTTGAGGAAGACCTGTTAATACTGCTTTAGAATTGTATGTTAAGAGGGTTCTTTTGAAACACGGTCTCTCTTAGTAGCTCAAGACTCAGTGTGTATCCCACCATGTCTCATACCTTCTGCATTTATCCTGCCTTAGCCTTCCATGAGCTAGGATTTTACTCAGCAGCTATTAAACCCAGCTTTTGTTTTTTATTGGATATTTTATTGATTTACATGTCAAATATTATCCCCTTTCCTGGTTTACTCTCTGCAAACCCCCTATCCCATCCCGCTCCCCCAGCTTCTATGAGGGTGCTCCCTCACCTACCCACCCACCCCCTCCTGCTTCCCTGTCCTGGCATTCTCCTACATTGGAGCATTGAGCCTTCTCAGGACCTTGGGCCTCTCCTCCCTTTGATGTCCAACAAGGCCATCCTCTGCTACATATGCGGCTGGCGCCATGGGTCCCTCCATGTGTACTCTTTGTATACATAGCTTTTTATTTCACTTAAAGTCTCTGGTTTAGAGGATCAAGTTCTCTCTGCCACTGAGATGCATTCCTACCCTCATGACTATTAAGACATGGGGTCAGTAAGCTACTCAGTCTGCTCCTGGACTTGGGATCCTCCTACCTCGGCCTCCTAAATGGCTGGGGTTGGCACAACCATGCTATTAAATTTCTTCTTTTTTTGTGGTAGAATTGTTGGGATATCTCATGTATAATATGCTGTTTTCTAACAGAAAGATTGTAAGAACCAGAGATAAGAAAAGACAAGTAAAAGTGTGTGCCTTCTGCACATGACAGACTGTTGTGTTCACAAGCTCATGGCAGCGGTAGCTGTCTGCATAAGACCTGCACAAGATCAAGGCAGTCAATATAACAGAATTGTCCAATGGGACTTGGTGGTCTTTAGGAGACTAAGAGTCAGATGGATTTAAGACCGTGGCCACTTTTGAGTTGATCATGATCTAGTGGATTAACAACCAGTCTAAACATGAGTAGCACAAATTGACATCAGTAGTCCAAATATACAAAAGAATATGCAAATTTGGGAGTAGATGAAGGTGGTAAACTTGAGCAAAATTAGGAGATTTGTGGGTGAATATGATCAAACCTCATTGTGAATATGTGTGTATGCATATAATTTTCTTTTCTTTTCTTTTTTTATTGGATATATTCTTTATTTACATTTCATTTCCCTTTTTCTGGTTCCCTACCCCCCAAAGGTCCCAAATGCCCTTTTCCCTCCCCCTGTTCCCCTATCCTCCCCTTTCCAATACCTGTTCTGGTAATCTCCTACACTGATGCATTGGCATTTCCAGATCCAGGGTCCACTCCTTCCTTCTTCTTGGACATCATTTGGTATGTGGATTGTGTCTTTGGTGTCTCAGGATTCTAGGCTAATATCCACTTATCAGTGAGTGCATACCATGGGAATTCTTTTGAGACTGGGTTACCTCACTTAGTATGATGTTCTCCAGCTCCATCCATTTCTCTAAGAATTTCATTAATTCATTGTTTCTAATGGCTGAATAGTACTCCATTGTGTAAATATACCACATTGTTTGTATCCATTCATCCATTGAGGGACATCTGGGTTTTTTTCCAGCTTCTGGCTATTATAAATAGGGCTGCTATGAACAAAGTGGAGCATGTATCCTTATTACATGCTGGGTAATCTTCTGGGTAATCTGCTGGATAATCTTCAGGAGTGGTATGGCAGGGTCCTCCAGAAGTATCGTGTCCAGTTTTCTGAGGAACCGCCAGACTGATTTCCAGAGTGGTTGTACCAGCTTGCAATCCCACCAGCAGTGGAGGAGTGTTCCTCTTTCTCCACATCCTCACCAACACCTGCTGTTTCCTGAGTTTTTAATCTTAGCCATTCTGACTGGTGTGAGGTAAAATCTCAAGGTTGTTTTGATTTGAATTTCCCTAATGACTAATGATGTTGAAAATTTCTTTTCTTTTCTTTTCTTTTCTTTTCTTTTCTTTTCTTTTCTTTTCTTTTCTTTTCTTTTCTTTCTTTCTTTCTTTCTTTCTTTCTTTCTTTCTTTTTTTCTTTTTTTTGGTTTTTTGAGACAGAGTTTCTCTGTGTAGTTCCGGCTGTCCTGGAACTCACTCTGTAGAACAGGCTGGCCTCGAACTCAGAAATCTGCCTGCCTCTGCCTCCCAAGTGCTGGGATTAAAGGCGTGCGCCACCACTGCCAGGCTGTTGAACATTTCTTAAGGTGCTTCTCAGCCATCTGAAGTTCTTCAGGTGAAAAGTCTTTGTTTAGCTCTGTACCCCATTTTTTGATAGGGTTATTTGGTTTTCTGGGGTCTAACTTCTTGAGTTCTTTGTATACATTGGATATTTGCCCTCTGTCAGATGTAGGGTTAGTGAAGATCTTTTCCCAATTTGTTGGTTGCCAATTTGTCCTTTTGACAGTGTCTTTTGCCTTACAGGAACTTTGTAATTTTATGAGGTCCCATTTGTCTATTCTTGATCTCAGA